>JAQFYQ010001423.1:0-13328 GCA_034694885.1 Buchholzia appendiculata | reverse complement strand
ACTCAACGCACTACAATCTGAAAAGATCACCAGCGAAATATGCCGGTTGGTTCGTAAGAACAAGCGAAACATCTAACTTCTATCTGGACAATAAAGAATGGACGCTAATCATCTGAGATATGTACAGTGTCCACTCAAAAACCAAAACAAATGACTTGTTAAGTCTTAACTTTTTCAATAATCAACCAATGTGCGTTGTCTAATTATATGCAATACTGTTGGTATTCAACCATTAAGAAGAGCTAAAACGTGTATGTAGCATCTGTAATAAAAGGTCTTCAGCTACAATATAAGATTTTTTATTATTATTTTAGATAGACTGTTATCTAGGGAAGTACTTGACAAAACCTGACTATGATAAACTGCAGCCTACTACAAAAAAAGTTCAGACTACAGAGATGGATATGAGGCGTCGGATAGTAAAACATTGCTTATTAAAACATTTCACGTCAAAAAATATATTTATGCTAAATGCGAAATAATTATGCAACGTACTGTTTGAATCTCTCCCTTCCCGCCCCAAACCCGTATTTTGAATATACAATACAACGGTTTTAGTACTGCAATTATATTAGATTTTTAAAAAATTAGAATATAAACCGGACCATGCCAGCTTTTTTCACCTTAATCCTGAGACATATGAATTTACTATTACGTTCATCCAGGCACGAAAAATAGAGTAATCGGATATATTATGAAGGCGACAGAAATAAATTATATTACTCGGTGTAAATATATAGCTTCTGAAATGGAATCAGCAAAATATAATTTAGATACGAGTATATAAGCCTAAAATTCATTTCGTTGAAATGAAATGAGCCCCCCCCCTCTCCACGCGGTAGAGATTTATAAATATTACTGCATGGGAGATTTAACGCCCGTTTCTCTGCCCGTAGCGGGATCTTATACGAGCGACCGTTAAGAGTGACCTTGGTTATTGATGGCTCTTCTGTGGCCAGACTATTAAATTCCCCATTTCCTTGTTGCCTCGGTTCTCTGAATTCCTCTCCTTGGACCCGATCTCGTAAACGACTAACCATTTACGCATGCATCGAGAGGAATTCGAACCCTCCACCCCAACAGAACGGGGTCAGTTATACCGCTGACCCAGGTCCAAATATCTGGGGGATCTAAAGGATTTCCGTGAATTAAATTGTTGCAGGTTTTGTGATGGAATAAATACTAAATAAGCAAACAAAGGCGAACAGAAGCTTTGTACAGTTGAGAACTGATTTATTGAGCTTGGGTGAATGAATAAGCTTGATTGAATTGATCAAGTATGCAACTAAGCTTGATTCAATTGATCAAGTATATATGTAACTAAGGTTGATTTAATTGATTAATACTGATTGATCGATCAAGCTTAATTAATTGACTTAGCGTGATTGGTTGACTGAACTCGGTTGATTGATTGATTGATTGATTGATTGATTGATTGAACTTGATTGATTCGTACAAATCGAAATCAAGTTTCGTTCATGGTGAAGTTGTAATTATTTGAACTCGTATGCTGCAGGAGACTCACAATGTCAATAAGATAACAAAACTGCAAAACTGGGATTTATGACGCGTATGCAAACTGGAAGGACGTATCAGGATTGAAAGGAAGATCTGCATTATTATGTAACTAAAAACATAAATGGAGCATTAATTTTAATTCAGCGTATGATCTAACTTTGACTTAATGGGTGCTGAGACATGATATTATGTCCAGTTCTGCCTTGGCTTTACAGTCGACCGACCATGTGTTCCTCCGTGTGCTCGACAAGGCGAGCAGCCACACTGCTGGCGTCAGCCAGCAGAAATTATTTGCTTCAGTTAAATTCCAGAAGTCATGTGCATTATGCCTTGCGGAGATTAATCGCCGCGAACGTACTAGTCAACCGTGCATCTTAGTTATGGAGGGAAGTATTTTTATTGATGGTCCAGCCTGTTTTAATTAGCTATTTTAATTATTCTATTTTAATCAAGTACTAATTGAAAACAATGCCAGTGTGGACGAAGAAGAACACTAATGATGATTGACATCATTAGTGTTAATTGATCGGTGTGAAGGCAACTTGCGAATAATAAGGGCGTAGTCTGAATGGAATGTTATGGATCACACATTTGTTGTTGCAGTATCTTACATTACATAAGAAAACTTATAAAATCACCATAGTTAGTTCGCTAGTTCGAAGATGTCGTAGGTTAACCTGTTGTATATAAGTCAAAGGTTACGGCAGATTATTGTAACGGGACCAGAAGGTTAAAGATTAAGGCAGGTGATGACTCGGTCAAGTACTTGTATCCGGAACAGAATTCTGTGAGCTGTTATCTGGAATTGTTTCTCCAGTTGGTCTAACTCTGCAGGATTTGCAGCCTGCAGTAGGTTCATACTGCATATGCGCATTTGTTCTACCGGTTGCATGCGCATTTGTCTGTGGTTCAACGATCAATATCAGTATATTTATAGATTGAATTTTTTGTATTCTCTTGTAGATAATCGAAACTCTTTATTACGATATGTTTGATAAATCTTTTGTTTTTCTGTGAATTGTAATGACGAATGTCTGCGCATGCGCTTTTGTTCGTTACCGTTTTTTTTGTTCAGCAGGAGAGAAACACGCAGGCAAATGATTTCGTAGAAATTCTTTTTAGAGTTGAGAAAACTTCACGTTCAATCCAAGCAATGATGTTGTGGCAAGAAGCGATCAGAGTTTCCTTGAAGAAAACCCCCTTGTGCGTGATAATCCCGTCTGACGTCACCAGCAGGGTTGTCAGGTGGTTTCTAGAAAAAAAATCGCAACTTCGGGGTCGACAAGTAGTCTAAAGGTAGCCCAAAATTTAAAAGTAATCCAAAAAGTCCACCAATGTCAAAATTACTGAAGATTGCTCAAAAATTTTTTAAACACTTTGATTAAGTATATTTTTCATCGAGAAATTTATCTTCTAACGTCAATACAATGATGCCAAACTATTTTGGATCAAACTTAAATTTAACGTTGTGCCAACAATATCTAGTTTTACATTACAACTGGGTGCATAGAAGAGTTCTACTGAAGAGTGAGCACAATATTGAATGTAGAACTTCTCATTTTGAATGTGGCGAGATACAACAGCAAAGCGTGACATTTCTTCATAAAATTTCGTCGAAAAGATTATTTCATGAAAAATCCCATGAGAGACGACATTGTGTTCATTTTAATAACATAGTTTCGTAGTAAATGTAATGAATGCTACTGGCTTATAGATATACAGTAATCTCGAGCAACAGCCATAGGAAGCGCGTATCATGGGATTGCTGGGAGCAACCCGCTAATTTACTGATTTTTTTGTTGTCGTTCGTTTTAAAATTCAGCCCAAGCCTCCCCAAATTTTTATTTGAAACTTAAAATTGTTGGATGCGCCGCCACCGCCCCCCCTCCCGCTCTCAATTTTTATCGTCATATTTTTGGGTGCGCTGCTACCCCCCCTTCCCGCTCGTCAAATTTTTAAAATTTTAAGCCCCAAATGAAAATGTCTGGCGCCGCCTATTGCATAGTGTACGTTCCTATCCGTTGCTTGTACATATTTGTACGCTAATTGCGTACGCATTCACGTGCTAGCTAAACTGTATGCCTACATGCATGCCAGGGATTTTCTCAGACCACCGCAGTGCTTTCTCAAACCACCCGGTGTTTTTAAGCACCCGCTAGTTCAATTTTCTAAATCCCCTCACAAGGGGGTCAACGTTTTTTACAACAACATAATGTTTTTGGTGACAATTTTTTGACAACTCTCGCTCGTCCAAAAACAAATTTGATACTCTCCTCAGATTTTTATACCCCCTCCCCCCATTTCAAAATTCCTGAGAAAAGCCTGATGCATGCACAAATAGTGTTTACGAAATGTACATGCATGGCTTTATCTATCCAAACCCTATAGGGGACTTGCCTTATTCTACCTCTGACGTTGTCCAGATTTCTTCTGAAAAATCACAGCTGTCTATGTTATACAGTATATAGACACCCCTGAAATCCGGTCCATCCCGATAATATGTTACTCCCTCCCTGAGTTAAAATCCTGGATCCGGCCCTGCGTACATGGAGGAACGTTTCTTGTACGTGATTGGCGTGGTGTATTTGACGCTGTGCATGACCGCTCGCGCAGCTGAGGTAGTTTCTCCGAGGACACTTTTAATATCTTCAGATTGTAGTGAAACTTGTGAGAGGGAAACTCGACCTGTTCCAGCGCCGTGTAATCCGAGCAACTTGAGTTACACGATGTGTTACAAGACCACAAGCACACAATCATACATACATACACACATATACACATACGACCGAGCACACATACAAACAGAAGACTACGCACACGTACACATACATACACACAAACAAGCACATACACACATACATACACAACCAAGCACACAAACAGACACACACACACAACCGAATATACGCATAAACACACATCCAAGCACACATATAAACATACACAAACAACCAAGCGCACATACAAACGACCAAGCACATATACACACACATCCAAGCACACATATACTGTAAATGTGTGTGTGAATGTGTGTATTATATTACACATTCACACACAGCCAAACACGCATGCACATATTCACACACAACCAAACACACAAGCAAACACGCATACACATACACGCACGTATGCTGGCATTCATGCTGATGAAGAGTACATAAAACGCAGCTGCGTGAAGTATTGAATTTCACACAGAATTGTGTTCAATGAGATTTTATGTATTTCCCATTCAGTGCAGGCAACGTGACTAGCGCATCAATCTGTTTGAGATTGATGCTTCATAGAAATGGATCTAGGAGGATGCGAGATCGCTTAGATTTTTATGTAGTGAAAATTCTGTTGCTGAATCCCGTTATTTGTTGAGGAACGAAAGTTAGTATGTAGTCAAGAACATGGTTGGGTTTAGAAAGCCCTGCGGCTAGTAACATTTTTGTGGGCTAAATGTCACAGATCAATTAAATTCAGTTCCAGATTTGTTTAAGAATTAATCATTTTTTTAAACAGAAATCCTTAACTAAGTCTAATTTTTTCCCAACAGCTTTGCTTATATTCTGACATCACTTTTTAGCATTTTGAGATTTTATAGCTGTTTCCAAAGATATTAACAGTATTATAGAACCATGTACAATGCACATTCAGATGCGCATTGATAACAGATGTGGGGGTATGATAAGCGCTCTTGAATGTGCATTGTCGGTGATATAGTTAAAATGTTTATAAAATATTTAAATTGAATTAATCCGTTCATATATGCTATATACAAATCAAACAAAACAATGTTCACGATTTATTTTTGTTACATCGTTCCACATAAAGTTTTTTGGTCATTCTACCCAGAATGACCTCTACTGTGAGGGAAAACCTCTATTGTGAACTTGAGAACAACGAGAACTCACTGAATTCAGTGGTTCATTTCGTTTGGATAATCGGTTGCATTGTCCTACATTTTTGAACGACTTTTTGTCTATAAAACAACGCTCTTACTTGATCGACAGGAACAATGTTCAACTTTTTTAAGTTTGAAGAAAGTAAAATTGTGGAATATGGTCCTTCATTCATTAATTATTGTGACGTCACGGTAGGACTGTTTTTTAACCAGACTCCATGATGGAATGAACTTACGAACTTAATTGTGAGGATTCTACATGGAAGTTTTGAGAGTTTAGATGGCGACGGCCTGCCAGAAGGCATAAGAATAAGATAATGTTGGAATCCACCGGAAGTTGATCTGTGATGTTGGCTGATCGGTCCCTGGGGACTGAAAGAACGATGGTCAGATCAGTCGACTGAAAGGTTCAGTACTGAACGGTTCAGTCGTGCAACATATATTCTGGCTTTGAGACAGCGAACCGTTTAGAACTCGATGCCCTGCTGGAGCAGGGCTAGCAGAAACAGATGCTCTATTTTACGGCATGCATTATGCAGTTCATTGATGTGGATTGTTTCTCGTACTGTAGTTTAACTAATAGTACATGCGGAATTTATGGGCTAGGGGGAGGGGGAGGGGCGACATTAGTGTTTATCGAATATCGTTACGACAGAACTTAATCGAAAGCTTTTAATAATGGAGACATAATTGAATAAAATAGAAGTTAACTTGTTGAAGCAGTAATAATTCAAAATTTACTGATAACAAACCAAATCGACAATGTTTATAGCAAGATGGCTCCCCGAGGGGCCTTGCGGACGTCAAGCGGGTTACAAATTTATGGAAATAGAATTACAAAGTTGATAATGACAATGCAAACAGCTTTTTGGTTCTTATTTTTGCCTTTTCGGGGCCAGAGAAAATAAATTTGACTACCGCAGAAAAAAATTTGATGCTGAAAATGCTAAATAGGATTACGATACATCGGTGCATTATTTAACCGTCACTGTTTTCATTCAACATCAATCTTTCTTCCACGTAACGAATATCTACCCCACCCACGGCTGTTCTCCCAAGGCATTAATATTTCTTCTTCTCTCTGTCCAACTATTCTTCTTCTATTCTACTATCTGTCTAATTTTCTATATTTCTATTCTTATTATTGCGTGTCTCCCTCAGGATCCTTTGTCGTGTCTTTCCAATCCCAGTCTCATCCACTCCTCATGCTCCCCGGGAACACTACAGGAGCGACGCGTGTAAAGTGCAGGGGTAACTTTGTCTCTCCCGCAATCTTTCTCTCTCTTGTCTCTCTCTCTCTCTCTCTCTCTCTCTCTCACTCTCTCTCTCCTGTCTCTCGCTCTCTCTCTCTCTCACTCTCTCTCTCTCTCTCCTGTCTCTCGCTCTCTCTCTTTCTCACTCACTCTCTCTCTTCTACTGTCTCTCACTTCTCTCTCGTTTTCTTTCGTTTTGTGTCTCTTATCTTTCTGCTTCTTTCTATTTCTTTCTCTCTGTTTCTCTTTCTGTCTCTCTTTTTCTGTCTCTCTCGCTTTCTCTCTCTCTCTTTCTCTCTCTCTTTCTGCCCATCCACCTCTCAAGATTAGTATCTTTATCTGTCTTTAATTCCTCTGTCTCTCTCGCTCTCTCTCTCTCTTTTACTCTCTCTCTCTCTTTCTCTCGCTCTCTCTCTCTCTTTCTCTCTCAGATTATTTTTACATTATTTTAGCAAATTTTCCTTCATCGAATGCGTCTATTCATGACATATTGAAATCAGTAGCTACAATCTGACAATTCTGAACTTCATCGACTATGAATTACACAGTAAATTTACACGATTCATCGGAATCCATAATGAGTGACCACAAACAATGTTTTAAACTGCCCATATCTCATAATGAAGCTTGAGCAATGTCTTTGTAGATTCCGACCAAAAGCTATTCTCTCATTCTCACAGTCAGCATGCCTATAAATGATTAATATGTTTCCAGTGCGTTTAAAAAAAAAATTGAAATTCAATTGAGCAATTATTAGTTTAGGTACCTTCAAATAACGTTGGAGCAACGTTTCGAATTTGTATTACCATCATGCGAACTACTTAAAATTTTGATCGCCATAAACTCCAGGCAATGTACATTATTGACAAAAAATTATTATTTCCCTACAAGATTTTCAACGGTCAGCGTTTGCTATTGGATTCTGTTAATTTTAACTAAAATCAAATACTGCTGTAACGCACCCAGGTACTCAGGTGCTGAGGTATTTACGTGTTCACCAACGCAGATGCGAATACAGCACGGTGTATTCTAGTTGCATGCATTCAAGTACTGAAGTATCTGATACAACACGTTGTAATACGACATTTTATCAGCTACCTGTAGTGGCTAAGAACAACTCCTGACTCGGTCGTCAACTTAAAATATCAAAAGGTCAAATGTCAACGAGATCCACTATCGTTATCGCTACCTGCGCAGGAAATGTACTGATATTGAAAAGAAATTACAGAAAGGTGGAGAATGAGATTTGAGTCTACAGAGAATATGCTTCAATCTTGATTCTCAAAGTGTGAATTTGCATTACACATGTCAAGGAAAAAAGCAGAGGATTTCAAATTAAACATTGTTTATAAAAGTGAATGTGATATAGATTTTTACTATATGCTGTAGATCCGCTTACACTTGTCTACTAGACGGTGATTTGAGTCTAGGTGATTTCCCCCCTGGTGATTTCCCTCCGGTGATTTCCCAAGGTGAACTCCCCCCGATTTATCCCCCGAGGATTCCCCTCAGGTTATTTCGCCCCTCCATCATGGGAGCAAGTAATGCCCCCGTTGAGGCCCCCACGGTTTGTAGAATATTAGTTGAGTAGTAGTGCAATAGAGCAAGTAGGACGATATAACAGAGTGGAAATTCTAAGAAGAAAGACTTCAGTCAAAACCAAAGTCCACTAAACGTGAGCATTAGTTAAGAGAGTTCACCTTCATCCAATATGATTTCAAGTGTAAACTTTGCCCTGAAGTTAAACTAAAATGTAGCTCGCTAAATTTTACACTTCCTAATAAAACATTTCTTAATGCAACTTTGAAAAACTAAGTCTGATCAGTTAAAAAGTCAAGTCCATAAAAGTATAAGTTACCAAGTCAGTTATCGTCACTCAGAGCTCGTAACAGCATTTTGTACATTTTTCTGATTAATATCATATAATACATATCCTTGATTTTGAGTCAACGGGGGAGGGCATTATCTGCTCCCATGACGGAGGGTGGGATCACCAGGGGAAATCTTCAGGTGGAATTAACCGTCGGGGGGATTCACCGGGATAATCATCAGGGGATGGGGACATCAAATGTTCCCACGATGAGGATGATTACAATGGTCGAGCATACGCTTACAATTATTATATAGAATATGTTAGAATACGCATATTTTCTTAAAGAAGTTGAATACTCGTATAATATGTGTATTAGTATACGCTTGATAGGTGTACCATACTTTTCATCCGGACCCCAAGAATAACATTCTAATGCTAAACACTCACTGATAAAATTCGAAACTCATTCTTCAGAAGACATAGCGGACAGACTGCGCTTCGATGGTGACTCTATTGACAAGATTGAAGATTGTGGCACAAAAAAAATGGGAGCCAAAGATTGTTCATGAGTAAAAATCTTGGGAACACTGAATAAATTGAATAGGTTGCTAAAATAAACTGAATACGTTTACGCAGTTTCTGCGTAAAAGGCTATTCCAATGGATAAGAAAGATGAAGAATCTGGCATTGATTAAAGTGGTTTCAGGGGTAGATCCCTTTGTACTTTGGAGCTTAATTCTTCAGTTTTTTTTCAATTAGTCAAGCTTCGAGATCTAAGCCGAGTATTTCAAATCATCGGAAATTCTACAAAGTGTCATTGGAATGCGCCGTATTTACTCAGTGATTGTGTGTGTAGTAAGCTAAGAAGCTCCAAAATTGCTTATCGTTCCGTGTTCCGAAATTAATATGGCATCAGCTGATGACGATGACGATGAATTAATCTCTACTTCGTAATCTGAAAAAGTATCAATAGGCCATGTTAATATACCTTGTCTGGGAACGTCGCAGGAAAGAGTCAAGAAGATGCAGCAAAGCACCACAGCCGCTATGCGCAACATCTTGCTGCTGTGCAAGTCGTCACACGAAAATGCAACGTCACTCGATTTACTGTCTAGCGTCACAACAGTTGAGTGTTGCCAGCTGAGGAATTTTCATTTATTTCTTTATTATAACCTGTTATTCCAGAATCGCGCATATTTTCATGTGGCGTATACTGAACCGTAGCCACATTTCAAAGGCCTGAGGAGGGGCCAAGACCGCAGCCAGCTTTAAGAGAACGAAAGGGCACCAATGTTGGGCGGAGGGGCACAGTAGAACCGAAAGGAGTACCCTGTTTATTTATTATTAGGAACAATAAATCGAAGAGGGGTGCCGAGAATTGGCAGGGGATGGGGCCGTGACCTTTTGGTCTCTCTGGGCTGCTGCCCCAGGAAAAGCACAAACTTTGAACGGAAGGGTAATAAAACATGTTAAGTATTTAGTGACTTCTTTCCCAATTTTTTCTCGAAATATATTGAAGACCTTTTAGATTGTCGGCGCAAATGACGGAGGATGACGCTCAAAGCTATTTTTTTAATTTTCATTTATTTGGATTGACGGGACATCAATAGTTCCTGGAAGAATTGTGCCCTCTTTTGCGCCTGCCCTTGGCTACGACCCTGAGCGTATGTAATTGAAAAGAAAAATTGGAATCCGTCTTTCATTTCTCTTCAAAATTACAAGATGCTGAAATATCTACAAATGTTCCCTTCTCCAAGCTAAACTAAAATTAAGTATATCTGTGGAACATCAAGATATTTGGACACGAATTATCCAATGATCCACTATGATGCGAATACCTCTGAGTTCACAATAAGATTAAATTAGTAGTCTAATGATTCAACAAATGATTTTTGAGAAAAAATCAATGTTAAACTATTAAAAGAGTATATCGGTTGAAATGCCACCAACCGGCTAGCCAAAAATGCACCACTGCATGGAGCGACTAAAACACTGAATCGCGTGGAGTGGGACAAGCAGCAAGTGAATGTACAGCCGATAGGGACTGTTAGTAGCACTGACATGGACAAAGGCAATTTGGTTAACATTTATTACATTGCATAATGTGTAATTATGGACGCAAGCCCAGCCAGTATCCACATTAGCATGAATTAGATAATTGCTCAATTCCTTCGTTATTCGATCTCGCGTATATGAGTCATTGCAGAAATTTCTATGTATTTTTGCATGAACGTAATTGTGAATGCAATTACGAAGCATTGATGTACTGCTGTAGTAGGAATTATTGAGAATTCTATTCAGCACTGCCAAATGTGCCAAGCTCGGCCGCGTGCAAGGCCAATACGTAATCGCCATGGCATGTTAACAAATAAGCAAAATTATATTCGAAGTACATAATTTTAAATTTTACATGGACTTTACAAATCAATCATGCAGTATTAAATCTTGATGCAAAATTGCTAAATAGATTCTCTGGTAAAAGATTCAATATTTGTTGGGAACAGCATTTTCTATGACCCACTGTAGTCGCTTAGATTTCTCAATATTTCTCACAATACGGTAAGAAATATACAATTACAAATTGGAGGCTAGCAGTGGTTATATCTTCGTTAAGGCTGAATCCGGAAGTTAAATTCTAATGATTACTTAGGGGCAGTAGTCGATAAGCTGGAAGGTGATGACGATGACGTGAGTGTAAGCATTTTGCCGCATCGGAGTGGATTCCTAATGAGATCATGATACCGGTTACCATGATCATGATCATTGATCATGGTAACCGGTTCGTCGATACCAGACAAATGCGTAGCCTATCACTACAAAATCTGTCTTTCTAAAAATTACTCTTGGCAACACTTAACTTGTAGCCTGCGCTCTGGCCAACAAGCCAACAACTAACTGGCATCTTTGGTCTCTCCTTGGGATATCATCTCATCACGCCTACACCAATGCAGCTTACTATTCTGCAGTCATTTGACCAGAGGGTTGGCTGTTGAATCGACCGGTCGTAAGCAGCGCCCACACTGCACGACCGTTGAACATGCCGCTGATAATATGATCGTCAACTAAATTAAGCTATCAAATCAATGATTTTCAATCCGCCATCTTGCCTTTCCCGACCATAAAATGTTAAACTAGCATGACAACAAACTGAAAATTCTTCGACAATATTTTAAGAAGCATATAATTGTACTAAGAGGTTTAATTTAGTTCATTTGTATAAACAGGACACTAGTACATTTATGCGTACTTTTTGTTTCAAGTTTTTTAAAATTGATATGTGTAAGTGAAGAAATGCCAATAAAAATAATCATCGGGAATGATGTACGATCTGCACGAAGTGATTGACAGTCCATTATGACCTTAGTGCGATGCATTTATTAAAGCAGCCGTGCATTGTTTATTAACTTGGTTCGGCCCATCTTGATGATCGCTATCGATGCTTGATGCACTGTCAACAATACATAGGTCCATGCAATATCACTCTAAATCAAACATAGTAGTGATCTGTGCTGACGTCGATTATTCAACCGGTTGCATGTGGTATCCACACTATGCAATAGTCGGTCCGATTAGTCATTTCAACAAGTTGGTTGATTGACTATCGTTTTGTAAATGTAGGCCTAATGGTGACTCATGCTCCTGTTAATCCGCCAGTGCGAGTATGCAAACTACAAACATTACAAGTTAAAATGTTTGACGCAGATAGTACACGCCACACCTCGAACTTATTGATCTTTAATAGCCAGGACATGTCTAGGCACACTTTGTGGGCGCTGCAGATACGAAATTCAAACATTTTCCCTCAGAAATAATCTATTTCAAATGACGGTCGATACTAATGTAGTAATAGTAGCATGAGCAGTTGAGCACCCGTCGATTTACAAGCAATGAAAGTTTCAACAAAGCCTGAGCAATCAACATCCATTCAACGATGCATTCGTTTTGTCTAAACAAAGGCAACGTACGTGTAGAGATATGACGGTTCGTTAAGTGCAGTTTGTGACGCTACTCGTAACGTCAATGATTTAAAGCAGCTTTTGTTAAAGAAATTCAGGCTTAATTGCGCAGAGGTGAAACCGTATTGTAATTATTAACCTCTAAATAAAAATTAACAAAATACTATCAATGGTATCGCTGTAAGGAATATTTTTAAATAAAGCTTTGCGCTAGCAGTTTGAAACATTTTTCCGATTGATTCACTTGTTCAAAGAACAGCTTTGTAATCTGTCGCTACACTATTATTTGCTGATGTCAATAAATCCCTAGCAAAAATACCGTCAAGCCGATCCAGTTGAAACTTAAAGTGATTTCTCACTTGAAATGTGTTTTATCCGGATAAAAATTCTCTTGACCAATCAGATGCTCTACAACTGGATAAAATTGGATAGACCATTCAGAGGCTCTACAACTGGATAAAACTTGCTTGACCAATCAGAGGCTCAATAACTGGATAAAAGTGGCTTGACCAATAAGAGACGCTCATTACGCAACTTTATTTACTTTTTACATAATCTAGGTTCGTTTGTTTTTCTATCCAAAACAACGTACAACGTACAACAAATGCACTGTATGTATTAGATTTAGTGTGAAGGTATTAACTATTATTGTGTTTGAAAACTACAAAATACGCGAAATACTACTATTAAACCAAATCATAAATAGTATCATTAGAAGCTTAATTTCTACACAAAATTACATTTCAGTTATGACTGAACAACATTTATTGACGGCGAAATTAATAATTTGTCACCTAAAGTCGATTGGAATAAATAAATACAGGTACATCAATCGATAATGACCTGTGACGTAACTCGAACCAAATATACTGATAAAATCAAAAATAAATAATCAGCTGATC
>JAQFYQ010001422.1:0-13332 GCA_034694885.1 Buchholzia appendiculata | reverse complement strand
ATTCATATGTGTAGTAGGCCTACACAACAAAGCTAACAATAAAATAGCACATAAGCTTACAAAACTACTGACAAAAAAAACAAAATATATCAGAAAACCAAAGTTAAGGCTTAATACAGATAGAACAGCAAACTCACGGAACGACTCAGTATAATAGCCACCATAAACAGTTGTTAATAATAGTTGTTAATAAAGTCACAAGTCCAGTCACAATACCTTATAGGGGTTGAGTCTTATTGTTTAAATCAAGCTTATATTTTCCGATGGTACCGATGGGCCTCGTGAATGTAGGCTACTCAAATTAAATCATGGCTATACGGCCCTTTTTCAAATTATTTATAAGACACTTTGAAATTCGGAGCGATTCAATCATGTCTAACTTGAATTTTTTTGGAAATGTTGTCTGCAGTGTTCACAAGAATTTCCTCTTGTCGTGTTTTGCGCTCATCCCATGAGCAAATTAAGCAAATTAAAGTCCTTCACTAAATTCAATATGGAGATGGAAAAAATCCCAATTCAGTGTGCATCTACACTTTAAAATTTTCCACAAAACGCCGACACTAATTAGGCCTACTCGGTAGTCGGTATCAAAACCTTGAAATTATAGCTATCGAGCTGACCAAGACCGACAAGTCACGAGTTAATCCTGCAAGGGTCAGAGGTCAGGGGTCAGAGGTGATCCATAGATGTAGTCTAATCAATTAACACATAATACTAACTTATTTTCAAAAATCTTGATTACAGTTAGGCCTACTGCTACTTAATTAACATTGCAGCAGTTATACGGTCACGTATATATACGTCTCAAATAGTTTTGAATGATTGTATATGAAGTGTTACGACCTAGGAGTTTATGAAACTTTCACCGTTCCAGTGGCAATAAATCAAAGTTCATAACCAACAAAACAAAACCAAGGTTTCATACGATTGTACGTGTATACAGCTATAGATTGCAGAGACCTTCTGTACCTACGGTCTATTTATGCCGACCTGTTCTGTTTATAATGCAAATCATCAACAAAATGACAACAATGCAAAATCTGAAATCAGAGGAGCTGCTTTTGTTGTTCATCTCCTTGCAGTTATAATGATCGACAACAACTATGTAGCCTCTCATGTACACAATGTTGAGATCTGACATGTCTGACGTAGACATTAAAGCTTAGTGCATTTCCATTACAACTGATCCATCATAATGGAACGAGCGATTTGCAAATAATCAACTTGTTAAACCGTCGATGCAGTTTTGCTGCATCTGACAGCGTTGGCTAATTGTTGTTGGCATCAGCAGCTGCTGATTCTGGCCTTGGCAGACAGCAGTCCAGCTGCTGGATCTAGTACAGCAGCTGTATCAGCCTGCTGCGCAGCAGTAGTCCCTCTATTTGCGTCATCAATGCCATCGGCTCTTTTTGTCATTCACCAGAAACTTCTAGCTCGATAATTTTTTAGAAAAATAATTAGTTGAATACGACCAGAAACATAGTAGTGGTCGTATATTGTCAGGAAATGTTTCCTAAAACCGTTTATTGTAATAACTGTGGAGATTTAAAACAGCGACATGGATTTAGTGCGCACGTGAGAGGCAGCGATTGATGGGAGAAAGTCTCTATCCTACTCATTGATGCAGGCTGCAGCAGCCAGGCTGTTGTCAAGGTGTCTGTGACGCAAATCGTAGGGCGTGATAAGGTCAGGCATCATGCGCGCGCGTCAAATAATCCCTCAATTTTATGTCGTTTTTGAGAGCATTGCAAACGCATCGGTTGACTTTTACAGATTTACACGTCTTTGCGCGTCGATGTCAGCTTGAAATGTGTAATAAATTAGAATCAGAACGGCCGATGTCTTAACCTGGCAGGTGCCCGTGGAGTAATGAAGGCCTACAGGCAATGTTATCAACACTCGAGGCTCGCGGCCTCAGTACAAGCTCATTGTAAATCATGCGCCACGCTTGCGAATCCTACCGCAGTTGTACGCAAGGTCAGTGCGTGTTGATAACGGTTTTTAGTAAGTTGTTGAGTAGAAAAGCCACACGCACTGCATTACGTCTGTGTACATAATATTGGGCTTCCCAGTTCCGAGCAGTGTAAACTATAGGCATCTGCCTGCAGTATGAATGAAGGAATGGGCCAATCATAAAGCAGTATTGTTCTAACATACTAGTTCATTCCTCTTAATTTTGAAGCTTTCCATTGGTTGCTTGAACGTAATTTTCGCTTTTTGAGCAGCAGTTGAACACGATTTGCGTAGATGTAAGCGAGATAGTTTAAACCTTTGATGAATTTCATTTCACATAGATCAAGTAATTATTATTTTTCCTTTCAATATTATTATTTTATACAGGTTACTTATTTCATTACAGTCTAAGGCATGATTGGTGAACATGAGTATTTTTACTGTAGGCAGGTTGCAGGCTGTTTCGCCTAGGCCGTAAATCAGTGCGCGCTAGGCCTGTGCGCACTGAGAGGACCACCCAGTGAGACAGGTAGAGAGACCACACATACATGCAATGAGACATGTAGCAAGATGCTAGAATAACGTTATTTATAGACTAAGTAAGTCGTATTTATAGATCAATACGACACTGCTTTTATTTATAGAACACGAGTAGAAGAAGATAGATTATCTGATCCAGAACTTTGGACGAACTTTGGATTAGGATTACATGCCTGGCTGCTGAGAGGGGTCGTCCATATCTTACCAAGGTAATGTATGTCTGCTTGTATGCGTGGGTAGCTGTCCGTGTTTAGGGTTTACCATTCGGTTGTCTTGCTAGGCACACGGTGTGGATGTGTGGGGGCGTGACGACGGCCATTAGTTGGGTCAGTAATGAGGTCAGGGTCAAAGGACGACCAAGTGTCAGGTCATGACATCACAGGGTCATCTTGTCTCCCATTAGGGTCATGCATGCATGTGACATGGTCCATCATCATCTGATGATAAATTGATAATGATGATAACTGTTACCTACTGCTGCTGATAATGATGATGATCATATGCGTTTTGGAAGTTGGTCATTGAAGATAGATCTAGCTGATCTTTCAACGCTGATGCAGATGTTAGCATGCTATGGTAAATACATTTATTGTCTGTATTAGGGCGGACGAAAGAGGGTTCTGATTGTTTAAATCTAAAAAGATGGCCTTCCTAGGTAATAGGCCATTTTTCCACAATTTATCTGGTCGAACATTTTGTCAAAACGACGACTATTTCGGTTGACCACATCTCGTATACGATCATATCCGCGTCAAACGGTCGAATTCATAGCTTTGAGTGGCACTTGTATGCATTCTGAACTGTCATGTTCATTTAGTACATCTCCATGTTGCTGAACCAGACGCCTGACATCCATCGATGTCACTACACGCAGTGGTACTTACAATTGAGCGTAGCACGTAGGATTCGGTGCAACAACTGTGCTTCAATCAAATGTCGTCAGTTGTGATTCATACAGTGGTGGGCAGTGCTCTTCCAATCTGTTAACCGCGGATTGGTAAATTTACAGATGAAGTGCATGAAGTTTTACAGACAAAGGTTTTAGCAATATATCGTACATACATGTTTGTGCTGATCGATTTGTTCATCAAGTTCCATCAAGTTTCGCGGTTGAATGACTGATCTCCAAGGCAACGACCAAGATCCAAGTGGGTAAACTTCTTCGATGCCAACTTTGAGTGACGGATGTTCATGAAGGCAAATAGCATCAAGTCTAGGAGATCTATGACAAGAGTCCGTCACTGGATATATGTAATCTATTCAGATATTGTCCATGTAATACCTGTAATCTATTCAGATTTTATCCATGTTATACCTGTAATAAAATATCTGGGAAGCTCGATCACTGAAGATCGAAGATGCGAGGAAGATTTAAGGTCAAGAATAGCAACATCTAATCATTATCCAGCGTACTGATGCATTCTGTTGCCAGTATATATCAGTATATACCAGTATATATCTACACTATACAATAATTTTAATTTCATTAATGTTCATATTATTATTTTTGATTATTTTGCATATCTGTCTTAGTTATTTGATTAGCTATGATAGCGCGCGTCGTGCGAATGTAGAATAGACACTGAACATTGACATTTATGCACAAATTTAGTAATATAATGTTAATAATTATTGTACATAATAATAATAATAGTATTGTTGATAATAGTTTTTGCAGTATATTGAGTTTAATACTTTTAAAAGCATCACAAGATAGCATAGCACAGCGTAAGTGAAATCGTAAGTACGGTAATTAGTTTGGTGGTAAATAATGCATTAATTGAGTTGTGGAAAATATTTTCAACACCTTTTTAGGAACTCTTTCAGATTCATGATTTCACCTCTTTTTTGCAAGGTTAACTTGTTGAATTCGCTATGCAGCATTGACTACGTTGTCTGACTTTGGCATTTAGATATTAAATCTCTAGAGTTACTTCTTCAAACTGAATTCTATGAGGATGACAATATGGTGTTCTCATCGTGTTGACGTCACGTTTCATGTCGTCACGTCTTTTGGTAGCGCTACGTCATATGGTGGCGTCACGTCTCACGGTGACGTCACGTCTCACGGTGACGTCACGTCTCATGGTGACGTCACGTCTCGTGGTTACCTCCCGTCTCATGGTGACGTCACGTTTCGTGGTCACGTCACGTCTCGTGGTGTGACGTCACGTCTCATGGTGACGTCACGTCTTGTGATGACGTCATGTTTCGTGGTGACGTCACGTCTCTTTTGGCACGGAGTGAGCTGTGCATCTTATCATTCCTTGCAAAACTGGATCATACATTCTGCATTTATACTTGATGAGATTGAATTGTGTTGAATGTGTGCTGGAGTACAGAGCACCAGGAAGTGATCAGTAGTCAATTTGACAAAGTTATATTTGGACTTCAGGAATGAGGCATGAACGATTTCAAAACATCAAGAAATCATGTGAATAACTTTATACAGTTAATCAAGTTGCAGAATGAATTTTTTATCCGAATTTGTTAAATCCGGGTTTAGTCGAAATATTTAAATAAGTAATTATTATTGATAATTAATTAATCTTCAATGAATTTAAATTTGACTCTGTCACTTATGCCAGCGTTATTCATCGTTGTAATAAAATGTAAATTTTTACGAGAGACAACTTAGACAAGACAGCCAATGTTGCAACTTGCAGTTCTCAGTGTCATTTCTGCAGTTCTTGGTGTATTTATTTATTTATTTATTATGTGAAACTAAGTGTTATACGAGTCAGAACTTTAGTGAAAGTTGAAGAACTTTCTGAGTAGAAACTTGTTCAAATGGTTCAAAGGAATCGGTCAAAAGTTGATTAGTTTCAGTCACCAGTCTTGCTCTTATGATGGTACAAGTTAGGCTTTCACTGCTGTAAGCCTAACTAGGACTATTTATGTAACTACAAGGCTATTGGCCCATTTCAAGTACGGTAGGCTATGGATCATATAATATTAGTGGTTAAACTTTAATGTGTATTAATATAGTATTAGTGGTTAAACTTTAACTACGCCTGGGCGGGTCTCCGATACCAAGAGTTTGCACTCTTGGAGAGACCTGCTGCGCCAGTCCCTAGCCTGGGAAGGGACCTGTAAATAGAGGTCCTGAAGGAAGAGAGAAAAATGCTAATCATCTTCGATATGAAAAAGTCTCTATAAACCAAACAAGAAAAAGTTAATGTGACCCGGAAGGCAGTTCCGGGACTTACGAAAATGTTCCGGCTCATTTCGGCCCTAAATGCGCAGTATTTGATGGTTTCCTGAGGAGTGCCAGAATTTCGAGTAGGGCCTGAAATCAATTTTGCGTTGCGGTGTCACCGGTTCCAAAATTCCCCACTTTAATCACTGAGCATCATGATTGCAGCTAGTAGTGAGCTAGTAACAAGGCAGTTGTGTAGTTTCGATTGGCATTGGCTGTGCAACAAAGTTAGCAATTTGCACTCTGCACTAATGCAGTTCATAATAACAATAACAGTAAAGTGATTTGCATATTTAAATTTTTTATTTCACAAATAACCTGCAATGACGTCAAACGAAGAAATGTTTAAATATATGTTGGTAAGTGTGCAGCAGCGCGGGGTGTAGTAGTTTGGCCCCCGTGGCACGCGCTTGTAAATACATTATATAGGCAAAGCTGAACGTGATGATGTCACTGATTTTTTAAATTCAAATCGTGAGCTATTTATAGTGAAGGATTCATCAAAGCACCGAAATATTTATCAATATCTAAACCCTGGGACTGTTGTGGTTATCGTACATGCTCAAGTGCGAATGTAGTGAGCCAGCCATTCCAAAGCTGCAGTGTCTGCCTCGCACAGTGCCTGCTGACCACCACCTCGTTAAAGGGCACGAATCGACGATGTGTGACATAGTCTGGATGTCTCCACAGTCACAGAGATCACTGGTGGTCAGGCCCCATTTCTTTTGGCAGGGTCTGCAGCGTCCATGTCCTGTACGCAATTTGTTCAATGTTGACCACCTGTGTCTCGGAAGGTCGAAGCCTTTCTGGAAATTTTTGGGGTCACGAATGAGGTGCTCATTAACCACCTTAGCCGATTGCCAGTCTTCTCGTGACCGGGTTCTGAGTTCAATGGGTTCCATGTCTGTCCAGAGTGGCCGTCTGGATGCTAGATGGTGTGCTGAGTGAATAGATCTGAGAGTACATTGGTAAATTGAGGGTTATTTGAAAGCATAATTTCTTTGGAGAAGTGGACGCTATTGAAAGTACACTTTGAGAGGTAAAATTCTGAACTGGTAACACCGGGTAAAATATAGTGATAACCCGGTTAAACCTGGTAATTGGCGAAGTTGTGTTTAATGGACTGAGGATTTAAGGAGGAATACAGAACTTCTATCTGATGCAATGATGCTTCATTGCTGGAGGTTGGGATCGATCATGCACCACATCAGCTTTCTATTTCACATGACTTTAGGCTAAGTAGTTCCTGATCGGATCTGTATTATAGGCAAATATATCATCGCCGTTAGCAAGTATCATGACAACTTGTAATATTATCATCATTATTTATATTTATCATTATTATTAATCATTATCATTAAATATTACATTATTTTTCATCATAATATGGTATATATGCATCAACTTTTAGTCCAATTGATCATGTTAGAAATGCAAGATTTTTACCTGATTAGAATTGTCAGGTTTTGTCGGGTGTGAATTACCAGAATTTGCCAGTTAGAATTACCAAATGCTACCTGTCCGAATTGCCATCTGGACTGTTGAAATTTGTTGAAATTTTGGATTTTTTTTATAATTTTTCACACACGTTGAAGAAAGAGAAGAAAGAAAGTGCATTTAGTTACACGACGCTTTATAAATGTATTAGATGATGATGTTGATTCACGTTGTTGTTACTGTTGTGGTTGTTATTGTTCATGATAATGAAGATGATGATGATGATGATGATGATGATGGTGCCGAGAGTCACACATGTTCATCTATCACATTAGAACACCTATTGCCTTGTCTTCTGGATTTGTTAAAGTAGTGAAGTGTGGCCGGATGCTCTTCCGGGTATTGAACATCGAATGGACTCTTTAAGGTTGGAGAGACAGTAGCCCAATAAACTTAGCCAAGATGCTCTCGGTAGTCAAAATTCTGTTTTATTGTTAATGGTCTTCTGCAGTTAACTTTGTAATTAGTAATAGGCGCAGGGTCGATTAAGATGATGACAATATTAATGATATTGATTATAACCACGTCCAACACTCTCTTGTAATCCTGGAAGTAGGGGGGGGGGGAGGTGAGGGGGAGGAAAATCTGCACTTACTGGCCCTCGTGGCGACCGGTCTACAGCTGCTGCTGTTTGGCACAGACCTGTTGCTTTCCCTTGCAGCTGCTGGAGCTGCTGCTGCTGTAGCTGCTACTGGAGCTGCTGTGTGAATTGTTCCTGTCGTTGGGTAAACATTGCATGAAAGGTCATAACTGGATAACATCAGAGAAGGAATGGGGGCGGGGGGGGGGGTGGAAGGGAGCGGGGGGGGGATGGTACAAGGCTGACCGCCCGGCGCAACCTTGACTTCCCCTTGTATGTTTATGTGGACTGTGGAGTGTGGTTTGGTTTTATTGTTTGGATTCTTTGTTCTCTCTCTGTGTGTGCAAGTCATGCTTGATTTAGTGATTTATGAATTCCCCCATTAACCGAATTCCGATTTGTTGGTCTTGCCGTTCGTCTGCTCAATAATTATCGATTTCATTAGGACCAATTTCTGCAATTCGTTGAATGTTTATCGAAATGTTTGATAAACATGTCCATTCAAATCGTTGTGGAATAGATCTACCGCTGCAGATATAAAACATGGAAATAAATGTACAACTTTGCGTGTACACTATGTACTTTGTATCGATAATACACGATAATGCATAATACACCAGCAATTATGATAAAATAAAGTAGAAAGCACTAAGCGTGGAAATATTTCCGTTCTGACGGAAAAATATTTCCACGCTTATCTGAGTTGATTCCATTTATAATCTGAGTTGATAAATTCTGACAAATCCTACCAACTTGTAGCAGATACTAGTGACTAAATCTATGAATATTTCCTCACTCTACTCTCTCTCCTTGCATGTAGTAGTCTCTTTGTATGTGTTCTCTGCAGTGTGTGTGTGTGTGTGTGTGTGTGTGTGTGTGTGTGTGTGTGTGTGTGTGTGTGTGTGTGTGTGTCGATGTCTTAACTATTCTTCATGTGTCGGTGTCTTTGTCTGTCTGGAAGTCTTGACAGGTTCTTTTTATGCAATTTGTCTATCTAGTTACTTCTGTATCTAGTTATATGAATGATATAATATTGTTATTACTATTATTGACATCTTTTATTAGTATTAGTATCTTCTTAGTATGTCATTTTTCTAAACGGCGACCATATACGCGATGGGGGGGGGGGGGGGGTAGAAGGGCTGAGTAATTAAATCAATTCTAAAAACATGAAGTTCATCAACTTATGCAAGTGGTAAAATGTTGCTTGGATCATATTTATTAACCGCAAGTGAGTGGTTAGTACTGAATATTCACCAAGTAGCTTTTATTATGAGCATCAAGTTGAACTGTGTCCGAACGATTGTCTTTCTATTAGTCCGATAACCTTGCTAATATTAGTAACTTTATTAATCTCAACTCATTAGCGTTTATTCAATAATTACACTGAATGCAGGACTTGACTTCGTTAGAGGTCGAGTCGAGTAGTTATAGCTCGTTATATTCTTGACGTTTTAATGCAGAGTCTGAATTTATGAGCTGGCATGTACTGCATGCGTGCTGCGCATGTATGGATGCACTTGCACTGCACGTATGCAGGCGTGCATGTATGCATGCATGCATCACATGTGTAGATGTGTGTATTGTATATATTCATTGCTTGTGCTCAGTTTGGGTCAACAAGGGAAAGAATGAAATTTTGTCTGCCTAATGGCAGGTATTGGTGATGATAACTTCTCTTGTGACAGAAACACTGATCCACTAGGCCTGTGAGGTGAATGCAGATAGTGAAGGGAGAACTGTTCTGTACGCAATATCCTTTTCAGAATAATAGGATAATAAAGTATGCATTTAATTAAAGTTAATATTCAAAATAGGACTGGGAATTGAGTTGAGCTATGAGTAGGGTTATAGTTTAGGTAAGGGTTATATTTTGGGTAAGCACTTGCTTAGATTGACCCTAACCCTAATTACAACCCCTGATCTTATGTCTGGTCTTAATCTCAAAGGGTTGACTTTAAAGTGCCACAACTTAGCCAGACTTATTGCTTCCAGTACTCGACTGATGAAAATGTGACAATTTGCTTGTTTATACCAAACAGCCATTTAATCATTCCTATCGGTTTCATTCAATTAGCCTGTGTTATTTGACCAATGATTAATGATAATTAATTAGTTAAAATCCGTGATCATTGCGATTTACTATTCTCTAAATACAGAATAAATGCACAGTAAATTATCATCTGCATTGAAGAGGTGTTTTTCAGCTAATAATGAACAAAACCGACTCGCTAAAACAGTATGCAGCAATTATGGCCTTGGCTAACTAATAATTGCAGGTAATCTTTGCTGAGAATAGACATAATTGGATGGAATTGGAAGCAAGTGGAGCCGACATAGGCTTTCAGGAGCAACCTCGTCTGCAACCCTGGTCTTTAATGGCGTTTGATATCATGTAATTATGTCATTTTTCTTGTTTGGTGTGCTGTATTGTTTTGTATGCCTGTGTATCTCTGCCTGTATTGCTACGTGTCCTTGTTCTCGCGCGTCTGTTTGTTGCTTGTTTGTTTTCATACAATGAGAGACTGTACAGAGTTTTCTTGGAACGAATCTTGGCTGTGTAGTTGATAAGTGAAGAACTCTGTTCTTCTCATTGATCACTGTCTGTCTCTCTGCACACATTTCACAAATAGGTCATGTGTGCAGTTTGATGACAACATCATATATATTCTTCATTTAAGACATGAAATTATGGTGTGGGCGCTATTGGCAAGCTTTGTATGGTATAGTGATAACTTCTTGGCCTCATATTTGATCAAGGTTTTAAATTCCGACCGAATCTGGACCGAGTTCTATAGCGTATGAGTGAGGTAAAGAGTTAGACTTGGCGTTCCCTAATCTAAGAGCATAAACATTTGTTAATCCTCCATCTTCCATCTCAGAAAATGTTCTAAGTAATGTGCCGCTTTGAGAATTTCATATAATGTCTGTTGGGAACAAGTGGAAGGAAGGGTTAGGTGACTGACTAGTTGATTTAATTATAATCAATAAGTTGTTACCTTTGGGCAGCTGAATAATAATCGATTATTGATTGTAAACATGGATGATCTTCTATTTATGCAGTTCATCTACTGTTTGAATGTGAATTGAACTGTTTAAAGATCATATAAATTTAAAAATCATCAATTACTGGATTGCGTGATAAAATAATCTGACAGCGCTACATGGGACTGTAAGAAATGAAAGATTGATGAGTAGATAAGCAAATTGAGTTGAGACTCAGCCAGCATCAGATAAGCACAAGAGCATTAGACCGCACAAGGGCATCAGACATGCACAAGGGCATCAGAACTGAATGAGGGACTGAGCAGGTCATGTCTTGAAAAATTGGGCCTGGCCGATGGTTACTTGTGTGAGTGCGGTAATCCTCATCCCATGTCGCATAGATTGTGCATTCTGGCTAATTGACCATGCTTCAGGGATCTTTTACTGCATGCATAAGGCTGACTGTATCGCTATTGAATGGCTGACTTCACGTGCCACATAATGCATACGAAAGCAACAGCTGTTGCCAATGTTGCTGCTGCTGTTGTATGATTGCGCTGTAGCCGCGGAGTTGCTGCAACGTCTTTGACTTATTGTTCTGTTGCTACTATGGCTTGTGTAATCTGTGCAGCTTGTCACTTATGATGTTGCTGTGTTTTTTTTTCTAAGTGCGGTTCTTGATGTTAAAGTTAGTAAATATTACAGCCATT
Source organism: Buchholzia appendiculata (assembly GCA_034694885.1). Classification (NCBI taxonomy): domain Eukaryota; kingdom Metazoa; phylum Annelida; class Clitellata; order Enchytraeida; family Enchytraeidae; genus Buchholzia; species Buchholzia appendiculata. Next base: position 1,868 of record JAQFYQ010001422.1, on the reverse strand, counting down.
GCCTTTTTCTGGTGCTGTTTTCTGCTACTGCTTTTTATTGTTGCTTCGTCTAGTTGTTTTTGCTATTGTCATGGGAACATTAGCCACATATAATTTATTAAATGTACATTAGCTATAGATGCTACTGCTACTGAGTTGGCTGTGCTGCTGTGACTTTTGTTGCTGTTGTTATTGCAGGGTACTGCTGCTACTGCTGCTACTATTGCTGCTGCTTCTGCTGCTGCCACTGTTATAAGTGCTGTTTCTGTTACTGCGGCTGCAGGTGCTGTTACTACTACTGCTGCTGCTGATACTGCTACGCTGCTGTTACTACTATTACTATTGCTGTAACTGCTGAGCACTGCTGTTTTTCAGGCATGGTTAGTAGTTATTGCTGCTACTGATATTTTTTCTGATGCAGCTGTTACTGCTGCTGCAGCTAATGCTGCATCGACTGCTGCTACAGCTATTGCTATCAGTTGTTTTACTGCTACGAGTACAGCAGCTGCGAGTACAGCAGTTGCGAGTGCAGCAGCTAGGAGTACAGCAGCTAGGAGTACAGCAGCTAGGAGTACAGCAGCTAGGAGTACAGCAGCTGCGAGTACAGCAGCTAGGAGTACAGCAGCTAGGAGTACAGCAGCTGTGAGTACAGCAGCTAGGAGTACAGCAGCTGTGAGTACAGCAGCTGCGAGTCCAGCAGCTGCTAGTACAGCTGCTGTGAGTACAGCAGCTGTAAGTACAGGAGTAGTCATGCTTAGTGACAGAGGAAGAGAATGAAAGAGGTTTCCCTGTAGTCAGGTCTAATGACAGAGGAAGAGAGTGAAAGAGTTTTCCCTGTAGCCAGGTCTAGTGTTAAGGAAGAGGATAAAAGAGGTTTCCCTGTAGCCAGGTCTAGTGACAGAGGAAGAGGATAAAAGAGGTTTCCCTGTAGCCAGGTCTAGTGACAGAGGAAGAGAATGAAAGAAGTTTCCCTGTGGTCAGGTCTAGTGACAGAGGAAGAGAATGAAAGAGGTTTCCCTGTAGTCAGGTCTAGTGAGAGGAAGAGGATGAAAGAGGTTTCCCTGTAGTCAGGTCAAATGACAGAGGAAGAGAATGAAAGAGGTTTCCCTGTAGTCAGGTCTAATGACAGAGGAAGAGAATGAAAGAGGTTTCCTTGTAGTCAGGTCTAGTGACAGAGGAAGAGGATGAAAGAGGTTTCCCTGTAGTCAGGTCTAGCGACAGAGGAAGAGAATGAAAGAGGTTTCCCTGTAGTCAGGTCTAATGTTAGAGGAAGAGAATGAAAGAGGTTTTCCTGTAGTCAGGTTTAATGTTGGAGGAAGAGGATGAAAGAGGTTTCCCTGTTACAGTAGCCAGGTCTAGTGACGTCACTGGCTGTTATCGCGATCTGATGAGATTGTCCAGTGGTCCTGTCAGAGAATTTGGATCGATGCCAACTTTATGAAACTAGATTTTTCCTTTGGGCCTCGCTACATCCGATTGGACGGCGATATGATGCAATAATTGTAGCTGTAGAACTGTAGAATAGCTGACCAACGTGTGAATAACTTGTTCACAGTCTAATCTGGACTTTATCTTCCGTGGTGTACGGTGTACTGCTCTACATGTAATAGTACTAGTAAAATGTGGTTCAATAGAGCCTTAATTTAGCCGAGCAACCAATCAGAATTTAAGCTATTTTTTTCTTTGTTATGATTGGCTGACATTGTTGATAGTGTTTCTTGTTGACTGCTTTGAGGCGCCTGGGTTGTTTAGAAGCGTTTAATGATTGATGATGATGATGATGGACAGGTCCTGGCGGCTTTCCCGGGTACACGCATGCAGTTAGCCTATTATTGGAAACTTTTACAGGGTTCAAAGTAGGGTTTTTAGGGGTCAAATTAGGGTTGATA
>JAQFYQ010001421.1:0-13333 GCA_034694885.1 Buchholzia appendiculata | reverse complement strand
AGTCACCCCCCCCCCCTCTCCTCTCCCAACTCTAGACGCCGCCATCTTTTCCGCGTCGCCGGCTGATTCGCTTGATTCGATGTTGCGCGCCAGTGGACTCGACTGACATTTGAGTTCCGCCGTGCACGGCCGCCGCGAGCTCGATGTTTGGCGCTGCTGCTGCTGCGACGACGGTGGATAGGCGAGTGTCCAAGCTGGAAGACGGCGCGCAACCCCGTATAAGCACTAACGGATAAACGAATAAGTCAGCGTGAAATTGCGAGACGATGGAGTGGCAGCGGCGGCTGTGGCAGCGGTGGCAGGATGCAGCAGCGGCGGTGCGGCGCTGGCAGACCGAAGGACTACTGCAGGGGAGCTACGGAGAGATGGCGGAGCGGCGGCGGTTGAGAAATGCGCTTAACTTACGCTTCAGCAGGTAACGGCACGGATCACATTCGTTATTGCTTGGGGGCCGTCAGTCAGAGCATGGATATAGAGGCGAACAAACATTTCTCTCTCCTCTCTCTGTCTCTCTCTCTCTCTCTCTCTGCCTGTCTGTTCCTTTCTCTCCTACTATCCGGCTTTCTGTCTGTCCTTTTCTCGGTCCTTCTAAATACTTGTATCCATATCTGCATGATACTGGGGTTCATCCCAACGCCCGATTTGTTCTCTCGTTCCGAGTGTGTTCTTAATGGCGTTTTTCATTTGAATGTCATCTTTTTTCTCTCTGACCATCCGTTGCCCTGTTGTGCCCATCTCTCTATCCCGCGCTTTCTGTATGTCTATCAGCCTCTGTCTGTCTCTCCATCTTTGTCTGTCTCTCTGCCTCTGTCTGTTTCTGTCTGTTTCTGTCTGTTTACCTCCCTCCCTCTCTGTCTTTCTCTCTGTCTCTGTCTGTCTGTCTCTCTGTATCTTTGTCTGTCTCTTTCTCTTTCTCTCTCTTTCTCTCTCTCTCTCTCTCTCTCTCTCTCTCTCTCAGAGTCTCTCTCTCTCTCATAGCCGTTAAAGCTCGGATATACAGTGCAGCCACATCGATCAGGATTCTGATGATGTCACGACTTTTGTCGGAATTGAAAATGACTCGTTTCCTTCGGTTCCACGGCATGAGCTAGCTTGGTGTCTCGGCGTGAGCTAGCTTGGTGTCTCGGTGAGAGTTAGCTTGGTGTCTGAGCTAGCTTGGTGTCTCTGCGTGAGGTAGCTTGGTGTCTCGGCGTGAGCTAGCTTGGTGTCTCGGCGTGAGCTAGCTTGGTGTCTGAGCTAGCTTGGTGTCTCTGCGTGAGCTAGCTTGGTGTGTCGAAGTGAGCTAGCTTGGTGTCAGAGCTAGCTTGGTGTCTCGGTGAGCTTGGTACCTCGGCGTGAGCTAGCTTAGATTGCGTCGTGAAGTGTTTGTAGCAGATACAGGCTTAGTGCAGCTGCACCCATCACGTGATGCGTCACGTGTGCTGGGCGCCTAATACCAGGGTCATGATTGTAAAACACTGAATAAACGTCACCGATATTCTATCACAGAGATCTTCGTGCCACTCAGGCTTGATTCGTTATTTGGCAGAAATACAAGAAATACTATTGTTGCAAAAACATAGAGTCCCGTTATGCCTCGGTCCCATTTCTATATTTTAATGCTTGAAATGTAGTTGCGGGCATTGTGAAGGCTGTAGAAGATCAAACGGGTAGAAAATATAAGGTAATGGAATTGATTAGATTAAAAGGAAACGATGGAGCACTGATAGGTTTGATAGAATGTCAAATTTGTCGTTTTGATGAAAATACGAGAGTTGCTGACAAAAAACAATTAGAAACTTTGTGCTAAGTTCTTGATCTGACTAGAGGCAATGTATGTGAGCATGAATCATGAGGAGACTGTTTCAACGCACTAGAAATGTGGATATGGAGAAGAATGGCAAGAATAAGCTGCGTGAATAAAAACAAGCCAAACAACAAGACTTGCTGAGCTCAAGTTTCCAAAAAACGAACAATCCACATTCGAAGCTCAAATAGTGATGAGGAAGAACAAGTGCACTTATCATGCATGCAGTGCAGAGAGAGATGAACTACGGGAACAGGTGATGCTCGGAAGAAAACCACTTGTTAAATACGGCAGCTAACCTATTTAGAAATGACGTCACAAACTCTGTGCAGCAATATTTTACAATTTCGATAACATTTAATGCAATTAAACTTTGATAACATTTACTGCAATTAAAATTTGATAACATTTAATGCAATTAATCATGACAAGATAACATGCCTCATATTGTTGTCTGATACAAAACAAATACAAATAATGCATAAACATTATAAATACCAGAGAGAAATCACAACAATCATCATCATCATAATGCTATATCATAAATATGCTTTTACCAAGAACCACCAAATTTCCATCATAATATTTAAAAGCGGATATATTACAACAACGTTAAGATTTGATTATGCAAAGAAATCACCGCAATTCCTTCCCCATCACTCAGACAACCTCATTATCAACTTTGTCAAATGCTTCGATTAATTCGACGGGTCTACTATAACATCCGACACTATTATGCTTATTCGCCAAATACAAAATGAGAATAACTAATCTAAACTCGAGCCAATATGTTCGACGACTCCCTATTTTGTAAAATTCAGCGCGTCATTTAGAAATGCAGTATCCGATAGAAAACATTCGAAATCTCTGAAACAAACTATTAATTGTAATTTGTTCGAATTATGTTTAATGAAGAACGCCACAAGGACTATAAATTCTTGAAAACAACACGAGGTTCTGATACAACTCGTCTCACAAAACACAGGACGCAAACAAAATCACACATAGAACCTAATATATATTTATTTAACCATAGAACAGATATGGTAGCACGACAATGAAACGAGAAAACAAAATAACAAAATAAATTAAAGAAGTGCGCATAGAACATAATCGTGCAATAAACAGAAAAACGGAATAAACCAAAAAGGGCAGCAAAAATACTGGAAACTTTACTTTACAATAAGCATACTGAAGAAAGCTAATAGTTAAACATAGAATAAATAGCAACGTCTACATACATATAACATCACAATGAATAAAACATTATCTGTGGGCAAGTCTATTTATTTGAGAGGGGGAGGAGAGTCACCATTATCGCCATTTGTCATCCGGACTGGAGATTTATCATCCGGACTGGAGATTTATCATACAGACTGGAGATTTATCATCCGGACTGGAGATTTGTCATCCAGACCGAAGATTTATCATCCGGACTGGAGATTTATCATCCGGACTGGAGATTTATCATCCGGACTGGAGATTTATCATCCGGACTGGAGATTTATCATCCGGAGATTTATCATCCAGACCGGAGATTTATCATCCGGACTGGAGTTGTCCGCAATAAGCACTACGACTGAATAACGTGGGTTGGTCTTTACCTAAATTTTCCTCCAAAAAAATCCAGATCAAAATCTGACAATATTTTGAACAGGGAAATTAAGAGCTCTGCAACTTCATGAAAAAATAATCCTTACCTTTTAGGGGGGAAATCTCGCATTTGGGGTAACGGGTTCCAGTCTCCAGATTTTGGAATATCTCTCCGGGGTGGTCACAAAAATAATCAAGCTACGGAGGTAAGTCACAATTTATCTAATGTCGCAATTAAATCCATACAAATTTAAATACCGAATCAGATTGCATACAAAACATATAATACAAAATATGTGTCTATGATATCGATTATGCAAGGAATGTAAATAACAACAGATATCCTTTAGATATTTAGAAACGTCTTACAACATGGCTGCCGTGACACAGAATAAACTTCAACAAACACTAGCATTTAAATATTCAACGAAACTTGGCATCTGACTTCATCAGTTTCCATTAGAAGACTACGTTTTAAATAGAACGCCAAGGTCTTCCGCATTAAATCTTTTTGACATTCCACGTTCTAGAAAACTTTGGTTCTCATGCCTTCCACTGCTCGGCAGCTGTGACATGAAATTCTCACTTGTACTCGCTCTAACCAACAATTTGTTCTCCTCAAAAAGTGATAAAAACTTTTCACTCTAAAAAGGGCCTTCACGAACTAGCGACATTGCAACCCCCAATGCCTCTGACTCAATTAATCTTGAAATCTGTGCACTCAATAAATAGTTTGTCATGTTATGAAGCACATAAAGGATCAGGCCATCGTGATACCAAATATCATGCGGCATATAAACTTTTTGATGTCATGAATTTCACAAAATCATGTCCAAACATTTCTATTACAAAACACAAACATGCAAATTAATTACAAATTAAAAATTGTACATAATTTCAGTTAATAGCGATTACAAAACAATATTCATCCGTATATCGAAGCAAACATAGAAAGCAATTATTTAACATAAAATCATAGCACCACCATAGAGAACATGATTGAAAATACGAGATAGAAATCACAGGACAGAAATAGAGGCAGCATCACAGCAAGTAACAATGGAGACATTCATCAACGAAATCAAACAAACATATTGACACAATTAAATTGCACATATAACACATCACCTACGTTAGAATATCCAAAAAAGGTAATTTATTCATTAGCTAACATTTAATAACCAATAATAAATCACTGAATAGGCAAATAATTAATAAGACAGAGACAAGAATTACTGTGGAATGACGTCATATGATGGACAAAACAACAAAAATACGAATAACAAAGCGAACAGCTGAAGACAGAATTAGATGGAAGTCCGTTGTAGTCAACTCTCTTTCCGAGGAAAACGCATGATGATCATGATGATGACGAATTCATTTCATCAATAAACTTTGCATGTGATAAATCAGCAGTTGGTAAATCAAAGCCAGTACGGATTTTTGTTTTGACCGATTCAATTCTGATAAGAAAGCTCATAGGATATTGTTCATGGATAGTTCATAATATTCATAGGATAATGTTCATGGATAGTTCATAATATTCATAGGATAATGAATAGGATCAACAGTCGAATACACAAATCCTTACACAGTATAAATGTGCTACATACTTCAAAGCGCAATACATACAATGCGAAAATTACTAATATTAAAACAATTGCACTCAAATAACAATTAAAAATTCCTGGTAACAAAACATGTCGTCGCTCAGCTAGAGCAGAATTCAAAGTTTCTATGAAGTATATAAAAATAAAACATCTCAAAAATATACATTACTTCTACATCAATGGCTCATCAACGTCTTTATTTAATCATCAAGAATTACATAGTCGACTTTACAGTGAGTCGGATATTACCAAAATTGATCCCTCAATAATTAGACGGGAATTGTTTGACAAGCATACACAAGGTGATCACGTCAGAAGAGCACAAACAACATTTCAGATTTTTACTGAAACTAAGTTTTACAGCCGGATGCCCTTCCTACGGCCAACAGTCTCGCTGCTCGCCTTGTTCAGCACATGGATGAGCACAACGACTGTAAACCCCGACATCACAGGGCTGAAACACCACAGCTAAACAAAACACAGCTAATTGACAATAATTAGACTAGTAGTAACAACAGTGAATGGAATTCTGTAAGAACTGCGTTACAATAGTAGATGTTGAATAGCTGGCCAACAAACAGGTAGAGCATTAGCTACTGGTAACATTAGCCACTGATAACATCAGCTACTGGTAGCATCAGCTACTGGTAGCATCAGCCACTGGTAGCATCAGCTACTGGTAGCATCAGCTACTGGTAGCATCAGCTACTGGTAACATCAGCTACTGGTAGCATCAGCTACTGATAACATCAGCTACTGGTAGCATCAGCTACTGGTAACATCAGCTACTGGTAGCAATAGCTGCTATAAAAATTACATATGACAACATTATCTTATAGCTGAATGAGCTACTGATAGCATTTGCTACTGATAGAATTAGATACTGATAGCATTATATGATGGTAGCCTTAGCTGCTGGTTGAATTAGACACTGATAGCCTTAGATAATTGGTAGTATTAGCTGATGGTTGAATTAGATAGCATTAGCTGATGGTAGCATTACTAATATCACGACACATCTCAAGCTGTGGATTCAGGTAGCAGTGAACGGACAGAAATCTGAAACAGAAACAACAAACCATTAAACTCATGTATAATGATCAAACTACAGAATGTACTAAGTGCACAAAACTTGTACAATGCAAAAAAGTGTACAACAACAGCATACAGGGAAATCACCCCATTCCCGGTAGCGGTACCGTGGACCCGCATGCAGTTACCCTATTATTGGTAACTTTACAGGGTTCAAAGTAGGGTTTATAGGGTTCAAAGTAGGGTTGATAGGATTCAATGTAGGGTAAGGGGTTAGGGCAGCAATTAATTAATTTTGACTATAGCTGTACTATTTCGTACTATAGCTGCGTGACCTATGTTGAAACTGCATGCGGGTACACAGGAAAGCTTCCCGGTATGGACTGGTGACAGCAAGGGCATGCGGTCGTACAAATCAAACCATAATGAGCCCTCAGGGATATCAGCTAAAGTCTATACCTGTGCTCAGCAGAGACATCTTGCGAAAGAGAATAGTAGACAGGAGATGATAATGATGATGATCCATTGATACTAGGTTGTTATTATCACATTTTTAATATCATATTTACATGATATGATATTATTTTTACCAATGATATTTGCTTCATTTTTCTTCAACAGTATAGCGTTTACTTATAATCACTGTGCAAAATTTAATTAGCAGACAAATGTATAGAGCGACATGTGATGAACACTGAACCTGTGTTGACCTCTGAACCTGTCATGAACTCTGAACCTGTGATGCCCTCTGAACCTGTGATGACCTTTGAACCTGTGATGCCCTCTGAACCTGTGATGACATCTGAACCTGTGATGACCTTTGAACCTGTGATGACCTTTGAACATGTGATGACCTCTGAACATGTGATGACCTCTGAACCTGTGATGACCTCTGAACATGTGATGACCTTTGAACATGTGATAACCTCTGAACATGTGATGACCTCTGAACCTGTGATGACCTCTGAACATGTGATGACCTCTGAACCTGTGATGACCTCTGAACCTCTGAACCTCTGATGACCTTTGAACATGTGATGACCTTTGAACACAGCTGGATTACCCTTGAACTTGTGATGATCTCAAAACCAAGTAGTGACTTCTGAACGAAATGGATAAAATTATCCAAAGTGACATTTCAGCCCTGTTACAACTGAACTTAAATTGAATATTTAAAAACATTTGTCTGCTGATTGCAGTTGCTACTTTGTCACACTTCACACATAATAGATAATTCATACACATTTAATCTGTAACTAGAATAATGAGCACCTTGTTGGATCGTACGTTGTGTTGAATCCGGGAATTTTGACAATGTTTATCTTTCCATTGGACAGGGTGGAGTAGCTGAGTGATATCTACACATATAGCACATAAAACACATTAAATTTATTGCACAGTAATTTGAGCCAGGAAACATCTCAGCAAACCGTCTTTGTACACAATTCACACATAAATAAACACCATTTATTACACAACACTTGGTTCTGAAAATAGGCAAGAGCCCTACAGTGAACTAAGTAAAAGTAGCAACTTGTTGATTGTGGGGCAGCTATGTTGTCATAGTTTTCAACTTTCAACTACAAGAGTGTTGTCAAAGTAAGTTGTGTTAACAAACAATTTAAACAAAAAGTTTTTAAATTGGTCATTTAAATTAGTCATTAAAAAATTACCCACAATAGAGATAAATTTGTTTGGACCAGTAACAGGTTATGTAGAACCAACTAGGAACTTATTTAAGCAAAACGAGAGACGGAACCGCCTCCCCAGGTGCTGTCGCTATTTATGAACTTATGAAGTCAAATCTCCCCCCCCACAATAATAAAGTCTCAACAAAGCCTTGATACTAACTTCTTGGTATGTTCAATCTATAGCTCTCTACTATACATTAATATACCATACTCTACTATACTATACTATACTGTACTGTACTGTACTGTACTGTACTATACTAAACTAAACTATACAATCTCTGCTAGATTGACGCGATGTTATTATCTGTTTACCTGGTAACAATAGGCTATAATAATTAAATACACCACAAGTATTGTCCTATTAATAGATCAGCCGCTCTCCACGATCGATCATGAAAGGAATGCAGCGCCGAGACCGGCGGCTTGCGTGCTGAAGGGCGCCGTCTTTCGGTCTAATAAACGAAACTTCTCTAAATTAATAGATCGGCGTCGGCGATTCACGGGAGATGAAAGACTTATCGTGTTTTAGGACACTGCATAAATTAACAATGCGTTAATTTTATCAACACATTTTTTTAATCGCTGTTAATTTTTTTAATCGCCGTTAATTTTTTAGCGTTAACGGGCAGCCCTAATTATAATCTCATCACAGCTGCATTAAACATTAGTTACCTGACTAGCTAGTGTGTCTGGTAGAATACCGGGTAAGTGTTCCAGATGTGAGTGCATTGTTCGAATTACTGTCAAATTTTTTTGAAGATAGTAAGCTGAAACACAAGAAATAAGATTTATTCCAGTTAGAATGACAAATAAGTATGACTTGCATATATATTGTATTTACAATCATTCATAGTTCAGTGTCACCAGGCTTTACATTAGATACACCATGTTCCTCCATGTGTCCACATCAAGGCGAGCAGTTAGATTTTTGGCATAAGAAAGCGCATCCGGCTGTAAAACTTTGCTTCAGTAAAAATCCAAAATGTCGTACTCACTTGCAGAATTTAATCACCCTGAGCGTGCTGGTAAATAATTCCCTTCTAGCTACCAATCGAAACACGCTAATGTCCAATACACTTTAATTAGCCATAATTAGAGCTAATTATTAATGTTAATTGAAGTGGACAAGGCCAGTCTAGATGATATAAATGATTATGGCATATAATGATGACTTTCACGGTCTATCAGCTTTAACCTAGAAGTGAAGTCAGCAGCAGTTGGCAACCTACAGATACTCCTCCATTTATCAACATGAAATACCAAATAATATTAGTACCGATTACAGTAAGCAATGATTGAATTCCTTGCACAACATAAGAAATACATAAGATTAACAGCAAAAAACAAGTTATTTATGTATGGTTTAAATTACTCTTATTGATGAAATACCAATTTTGTATCCACAATTAAAGAATCTGCATCATCATCAACATTCAGCGTCAGTTTTTCCTAGCAGCAGGCATTACACATTTCCAACATTGGCTCTTTTCCAAGAATCACAATCGTGTGCGTCCTCAGCATGCAGCTCTGTTTTCCCAATTCTGATCGTGTACATTGCACTCAAATCTTTTGACCTCCGCTTCAAACTCTCATTCACAATCAGGGATTGGCATGCCTTTACCCAATCACTGTCGTCCTTTATTTCCACATTTACAAACCATCTCAAATATCTCTTACAACATAACCCACACTAGAAAAACCCAACCCTTTACATAGCTTACTAGCTTGCAATCTAAGCATAAAAGAGATCTATCACAACTATTTCACCATTACGTTCTCCGTTCTCTCAAAATACATCTGCGGCCTTGACAGGCCAAGTTTCACTGCCATAAGCCATAACACTTTGGACATAATATTCTGTAAACTTTCCCGTTCAACATTTAAGCGAAACACTCCTAACAGTAACAATGGGACTAAATTCACGAAACTTAGACCAAGGGTTCCTTCCTGCATCCGCTACATTGGCAACCTATAATAAATAGGCTAGCTAATGAATGTAATTATTTACCGATAATTCCACAAAATCATACCAAAGCAATATTTTTTTTAAACTAGTGAAATATATATAAACCAATCAGAAATTAATAATCCAAATTACAACAAAAGAGCACAAGAGACAAATCTAATTTTTCAATTAAACAATGAAACATTCGAGAAAGTGACAAAAGTTATTCATACATAGCAGAACAGATATTTTAAACATTCATAGAGAGATACACAAAGATATATTACATTAAACAATTGAACTTACACATGACAAAACCAATCGTGCAATCGTCAGGTAAATAAATCTTGTCGCAAACTGCATTCAGTTTTCCATCCCTACGCGTTACAACAACAACAACAGAAAGCGTTCATACATCTTGCAATAAAATTCAAATATTTGATGAAATAGATCACCCTGTTTGAAAACACAAAGCCTCATGTAAGTTCTGTATACTTAAACTTAACGTTTGTTGGCAGAAACAAAATTCAACGATTAGACTTTATTAGTCGATACGCCAGCTAACAGAGTCAATTCGAATAAATTATATATAAGAATATACAAGAATATATATAAGAAAATAGTGAACTACAGTAAGCTTAAAGAAAAATGACGAGGTGAAGACGTCTTCACCTCCCTGACAAAGAAAAATTTACTTCAAATGATGAAGATGCTGTAATTAAGTCATCGTAAGAAGTATAATCGTACGAAGTAAGAAGAAAATTGTCTACTTGCCCGACATAAGGCAACATCTTGAGAGCCAGTCCACGGCTGATGCAGAGCCCAGCGCCGCCGGTGGCAAACCAGAACGAATGCAACTGCTGGACACAAACATCACAACAGAGAAATTAAGCAACATCGACAGTAGGACAGTGTCGGGACCTCGTCATGACAACATAGTAATTCTGTGATTATCATGACATTTTATTAAAACATACAATTAAACACTTTAATTTCTTTATATTTTCATATCAATCTTAAAAATTCACACAAATATAATACAAAAAAATATTAACACTAGTCACACGATAGTTAATTAAAATAATTACCACGCTCGTTATTTTATTTCTATCACGAAAATAAACATAAAAAATTATTATAACCACAACCAATTTACTTGTCACAAATCTAATGCACATTGAAACTGGCCATCTTTTCTGCAAAACGATTACATAAATTCCCAACATTTAATAAACGATAAGTAAAATTTAAAGAGATCAAAAAGTATTTATATTCTCTGTTGTCATCAAGAAACAAACGTACTTACACCGTCCGGTTTTATGTTGACACTCATCTTGCGATCCAGACTCGGTTTTCCCAGATACCAGTCTTGAGTCGCATCGTACGACTGCAGCAGTGCAACAAGAGCCTTGACATTGACGTAATTGTCATCATCAAAATGACAAAACCAACTGTAACAACAAAGAAATTATTCACCAAATTATTAACTCTGAATCAAGTCAAAGTAATCATCCACGAATTATGACGGCCACCACTTAAAGAGTTCCAGCTATTTATTATATAATGGTATGTTTAAATAGAAATAACTTATTATTTGCAGTTCATTTTGAATTTGTTGCCAGATGTTAAGGTTCATAAAGCATTATTTATTTTTCATGTGCCTCCTTGAACGGGAGGCACATTTATTACATTCCTTGCCTTTAAATTAGAATTAAAATGGCAGGTTTGAGTCTACACACCTCTGATCAGAAAAGATGCGCCCTGAACTTTGCCTAAGTAGGCAAGACTCAATTCTTTAGCGGCTACGATTGATTTTGAAGCCAATACAGACGTCCCGTCTGGAAGGCGAACCGCGTTCGGTATGAACGGCAAGCTTGTCGTTAGTGCGGCTTTGCTAATCGTTAGAAGTTATTAAGAACTCAATTATACACACAATAGTGTGTGTATTTAGTAGTGCTAAAAAACCATTGAGCTGCAAACTACCACACACTAAACAGTAGTTCTGTAAGATAAAGTATATAACTTATACCAACGACTATTTCACAATTTAAGACAGTAATTAAGAAAGTGCTTTCAAATAGGCATAATTTTAATTTGTAGCATCCGGATCTGAAATCGAAAGATTCATGAACGGGGAATTTCAGGTACCTGTTATAAGAATATGCTTATAAATTACAAACACTTACCTATAATTTGTCTGCATAAAGAAATCAAATTCCTCATTCATCTTGCAACACAAAGCAGCTCTGCAGCAAAAACAGAAATACACAAATAGAAAAACATCAACTGTACACCAGACACTAGCAATAAGAAAAACCAACAACATATTATACTGGTCATACATAGTAAATTAGCTTTATCAAAACTTTATTGAACACACACAAACTACACTACCATACATAATCAAATCATACTACACAGGACAATTAAAAGAGTCGGCACAATTTGTTTTTGTATTATTCTCTATTTGTTTAAATTGTATACAAATAACGGAGAAACTTGTCAGTTCATTCTACTCAGCACGACAAACGTAGCCTTAGCTAAACTCTTTAATACGATGAACTAGATAATAAGCATTATGAGTTTTGAATCACGAATGATTCAGCCTACATGAGAAGGTTTCTAATTGCCACTAGGTCATGGTCTAAACAAGGTCATGGTCTAAACAAGGTCATGGTATACACAAGGTCATGATCTAAACAAGGTCATGGTTTTGTCCGGTGTTCAATGCATGTGTTCATGGTCAATGAGGCTCAACCGGAGAAATCACGGTCACAAATCACTAAAAGTATCCATCGTACAAGAATGTACTGAAGTTAACAATCGTAAGTTCGTAACACAAAATTCGGAAGAAATGTTGACATACCTATTATGTGTGGCTGGACAGTTAGTGCTGATGACATGGCCACCTGAAGCAAACCAATACACACTAAATGTAACGCAAGTCAAGATGTCATCACAGTCGTCACAACATTCACCGGAAACGATAATTTACATGATAATAATTCATTTACTTCAAAATTTACATGATAATTAAATTAATAATTAACCACATGTAATTTACATGTAAATTATCAGGAGCTGCTTTAAAGCAAATGTGGCGACGAATGTGGTGAAGAATGTGGTGACAACTTGAGGAACGTCAAAATGAAAGCCTACCAGAATACACATAAACGAACCGACATGTCACCACGAACTCCATGATTGTCATTAACTCTCGTCATTGAAAGATTAACATAACATAACGTGCATTATGGATGTATGCAAGCTGTGTCCACATCTTAATTAATAAAATAAACAGATAAATACATGAATAATTTTACTATTTATTATATTCAGTTATTCAATCATTACAATCAATTAAACGAAGGTTTACTTACTAGTTTTACTGCTCAGAATCTCATCTCGAGCATCGGTGAAGAACCATGTCTGCAACAATATCAACAACACATCTCTATACACTGACACAATAAGTAGGCCTACTTATTGTTATGTGGATAAATCTGTTATGTGGATAAATCTGAGGCTTTCGAAATTAGCCTTCATTTTCAACTACAATTTGGCTGGATAGAATTCTGGCTGCCAATGGGTTATTAAATCATAGAGCATATTTCATCAAAGTCAAGTGCATTTATCAATTATTACAAATACTGTACATAATCAAAATATACAA
>JAQFYQ010001420.1:0-13336 GCA_034694885.1 Buchholzia appendiculata | reverse complement strand
GGAGAACCGTGAGTTGTGGAGAAGATGGATACCAGGGACCTGCCTTCCGGCAGAACACTAATGATGATGATGATGATAATATCGAAGACCAATAACGTTACAAACTGTATCAATGGAAACTACATAGCGGTCAGAAACGATGAAAAATGAATTGCTTACTGAAACTGTTTGCTCACTTCAATTTTTGATATTATGTATCGAGCCAGATATCGTCTGTGATGTGCTAAATTAGAGTTCAGGGTTTAAGTGTCAGTGCTGTGTTTTTGTCGAAATTTGGAATCGCAATAATACAATAGCGACATTAAAATTGTAGATGTATCTGAAAATTTGCTTCGAGTGGTATCAAAATCCGACAGCAGAAAAATGCTTGAATGTGAAGTAAAACGCATGCATAATTTTGCTTCAATAAAATCCAAAATATTTATACATTATGCTCTGCGGAGTTTAGATACCGTGAGTATTCACAGTTACAAGTAAAAAATGCAGGAAGGAAACAGTGTGGTAACGTTCAACAGACCTTAGTTAGCTCTAGTGCTAATTGTGAACAATGCTAAAAATTATAATAATGAAAATAAATGATAAGGGCAATGACGATGACGACGACGACGACTACGTCGTTGACGATGATGATGATGACGACGACGATGACGAAGATGATAACGATGACCACGACGACGTCATCGCTGACGACATCGCTGACGACATCGCTGACGATGACGATGATGACGATGTCGATAGCGATGACGACGAGGATCACGCAGCGTATGCATTATTATCTGCTGTATGATTGCAATATAATTAATGAGATCGAGGTTAAAATGTCATCTGTTTGATTGTGTGACATGAATAGGCTGATACTCATCCACACAGCTTGGGACTGAAGCTAAGTCTGTGCTAGAGCTCGTCTACTGGAAAAGCTGTGGATCCCGGACACCTTGGACATCTCCTTGGATCTCCTTGGACATCTCCTTGGATCTCCTTGGACATCTCCTTGGATCTCCTTGGACATCTCCTTGGATCTCCTTGAACATCTCCTTGGATCTCCTAGACTCTCAATATCCAGTCAGATTTAATCCACTCTAGCTGCAAAGATCGCGTAGCAAGAATATTGGAAGTCAAGTAGCTGCGATGTTATCCTCTGTGGTTCAATTGTAGGAACTAAAAGAGGAAAATGAATCTAATGAGGACAGCGACGATGAGGAGAAATAAGAACGGATTATTGTCAGCAAAGTGTATAGGATTAGTTGCTGGATACTTGCTGATACTTGTGTTTACTCACGTCAACGCAAGTAAGTACACTCAACATTGTACACACTTTGTAAACTGTACTGTATGCAGGGCGTATTAAAAGCTTAATGTCGACAAGTGGTTCATTTAAAGGAATTTAGGCTGGGATTTAATGTTTTGGAGTTTATATTTGGGAATTATCTTGTAAATAATCAGCCTAATATAACTAGGTTTCACCAAATTAATTTAGACTATAATTCCTTTAACATTGATTTCTTTGATTTCATTATTTTGTTAGAATAGAGAAACTTTTTTATTTTTGAAAATAATAAACTTTTTTTAAAGAAAAAGATCTTTGAATAAATTACCCAATAGCAATTATGTGACATATTTTTTCCAACACTTCGCCTTTTGAGCCTTCCACTAAACTCTGGAGTAGGGTGGGTCGTGTGTGACAGAGCGTGCCAGGCGAAGGGTGGCCAGCCAGCCAAGGGTGACGTCATGAATTTCAGTCGAATTTTTCATTTCAAAATTTTAGCCAGATTTTTTTACGTGCAATATTTTATCGAGTCATCTGTAAGCCATAAATTTATGATCACTAATAATTTTTTTACAGAATTATTAGGCATCTTGTAGCCAAATTTGTCTTCGTCTCTCCCCCTGTTGACCCAGAGCTGATTAGCTGGATTAGAATTGGCACTTTCTACCCGAGTACAATTGGTTCATCCCGTTACCACCCCAGATCACGAGGTTGGTTGAAGGTTGGCTCCCATTACCGTGGTAATGCAGCGGCACGGCTCCCAATATACCGCGGTAATTTACCACAATTCACTGTACCAAGGTTGCACTTAAATCATTCTGTAGACCTACATAGTTTTCACTACAGTAAATGCAGTAAATTCAAATCAATCATATATGTATGGTTTTAGCTACCATTACAAACTTACTAAATACCATTGTTAGCAAGCGTTTTGGATTGCTTTAAAAATTGGTGATTTTTGCAGAGTTCACGCCTTAATGAAATCGCTTCTTTGAATTTGCAAGGGCACATGCCGTTCATCTTCTAAATTATAAAAATGCTTTCCTAGAAAAAATCCAGCGGAGAGAACGCCCAATGGTGTTTTTCGATTGCACTTGTGGCTTAAAAGTTTCACTCTTATTCAGGATGCCGCATTATTGGACATTTATTTGCGGCATTTTTGCGGCATATTCAGGATGTGCAGACTATGCGTAGGTTTTCGTACATTCTTCCTTGAGATCAAAGAACAAAGCTTCAGTTTTTCAATTTGTGTGAAAATCAGATTCATTAGGTCTACAGATTGTAAACGCGTACTAATGTCACCACTGGTCAATGTAGAATTATCATTCAGCGAAAATCAATGCTTATTATTGTGGTAAACCCGAGGTATTTCCGCGGTCATGAGCTGTCTTACCGTTATCGCGGTATGGCTGCTTTACGGCTCCTCATTATTGCGTTAAATGGGAGCAATTAATGTTTCCCATTACCGCGGTAATTACAGCTGTAATGCGGTAATTATCGAGGTAGACCGCACCGTGTTATGCTCTAATTATATACTGATCGGGTGTTTCACTTAAATCACTTTGTTCTCTTTCTTTACTTTTGTTGAGAAGCGTGACTCAAAGCAAATAGGCCTAGAACTTTACTCTATTTTTATACTCTGTTAAGGTTGTAATAAACGTTCATAAAAAACTGCAGTATAAAACTGCAACGCGTGAAAATGCCGCGAAGACCCAGCATAACATAATATAATATTTCTCTCTTGCTACATATCTCTCATAGAGCCATATTTTATTGGATTATTTTATTTGGGGGGGGGTCCTTGACTTTGAAAAAATTTGACTACTTTTTCCAAAACTTTTAATGGAGGGGTGAGCTAATGAAATACGGCCGTGATCTCTCCATTTTGCATGCATCGTATGCGGCGTATGATTTTGGATCCTGCGACTGAAAATGATAGTGCTTTTATAAAAGTTCTATTATCTTAAACTGGGCACGGAAAATAATGTTACACCCGTTAGGTGAAACATTATTTTAAACAACTAAAATAGTTAAACAATTACACGTAGAAAAATATTATTAAATTTAAATGAAATAGTTTCATATTAGAACAGATAATGAGATAATATCTCATTAAAAAAAGCATGAGAGATTTGCAAAACAAAATAGATAAAGCATATTATGCTTTATCTATTTTGTTTTGCAAATCTCTCATGCTTTTTTCACTGATCATGTGTTCTATATTCTGATTAAATAACTAAATTTTGTTTATCTTTTCAAAAAATTTCACTACAAAATATTAAAAAAAATCTATAGAGCATTTCACTATTTGACCTGTCCAATTATTGAACTATCCATTTATTGAACTCTCCGTGTATTGAACTGTCCAGTTATTGAACTGTCCAGTTATTGAACTGTCCATGTATTGAACTGTCCATTTATTGAACTGTCCATGTATTGAACTGTCCATTTATTGAACTGTCCATTTATTGAACTGTCCATTTATTGAACTGTTCATTTATTGAACTGCTCATTTATTGATCTGTCCAATTCTTGGACTGTCCATTTCTTGGTGAGGGGGTCGGCCGGATGTGACCGATCGAGGAAGGAAACGACCAAGCGTTCAATAATTTTCGGACATTTCCCTGAATTATATATGGACATTTTTGTTCTTTGATCTTGTGGTTCTTAGCCACTGAGTAGCATGCCACTGAAAGTAAGGCTCTCTAAAGTCTTACTTTCGCTCAAGTGCTTCGTGAAAACTGCTCTTAATATCAACCTGAATTTCATGCAAATTGTATTCAGCCGAATTTAAACCGGAAATGACTTTCAAACTACACGTACATCTGCATGCCAAGTAGCCTGAGCATAATCATAATGAGCACCATCATGTGCCTACTTGCTTAGCTGTAAGCCTCGCCAGATGTCCCTACTACAGAACAGCTTTCACTATCATAAGATTAGAGTGCACATTTGAATAAATGCACATTTTTTATGTGAGGCTTGCATTTGCTCCTTCCATGGGACAGAGCGATTGTCATGAAACGACAAATAAATGAACAACTTCCCGACTTCAGAGGTAATTTTAATTTAAGATGAGCATTCACTTTGTGGGGCTTCAAATTGCGGCCTTCCTTAGATCCAGCAATTTAGACAAGACTCGTTGTATCAACGAGCAATGTAAACATGCACAGAAGGACCAGTGTTTCAGTCTGACTCACATCGGCACCTGTTATTGGCGCAAAGAATTGTCACCTCATCAATCTAAACTATCCGTCATTGTTCGTGATCTTTAATCAAGGTTTTTATGCTCATATCTTTCTAACACAAGCCTCAGTGTGAAGAAATACAAGTCGAGAATAGATTGGTTGGGGGTGGGGAGCGAAGGGGGAATCATGCTGATATATATGGGGGGGGGATGGCGGCAGTTAAAAGCAAATACGTAACTTTATGTAACTGCTTTTTTGCGCGCTCAGCACGGCACGCTGCACCTGGGAACCGTGCCAGGTAAACATCATTGTACACACAGCCACGGTCGTCCTATGAGTCATCACGACAATGTGCTTAGCATATTGTCTAATTATTCAACGTTGTATGTACTTTGTAGAAATGTAGACGTTTATACCGAGGCCCTGGTATTAAAGTTGCAAGAATTGTAAGCAAGGCTAGGGCTGTTGTATCAAATGCTCTGATGAAATCCACTTGAGCTCAGATCTGCATTACGTTACGTAATCTTTACATTTGTATTGCCAGCTATCAGAAACATAAATCTGAGTCATACTCTAAACGTTACCCGGCAGAACTCGGTTCGGGACAGAAGGGGGTGATCTAGCTCTTGTTGAAACCGTGCTATCAAGTTTTGTATTTGACTGTAGTGTATTGTATTGTATTGTATTTCGTGTACGTTTTGACTGAGATATCTTGGTATTTAGTCGTTGAATTTGATTCTACACACCTTGGGTCAGCCTAGGTGCCCTCTGAACTCTCCCAATTAGATAAGACTAGTAATATTGAACGACGGACCCTGCCATGACATTTAATTACATATAAATTAGATAACGTCACTGAACCTGGAATTTATAAATGTCGAACCGATATCGCCTAAATAGGAGAGCCATGCATATTACAGAATGTTGATATGAAATACCTTTAGCCAAAATATGGCGAGGGGAGGGAGCAGATTTCAAAATCGTACGGTCCAGTTGAAGCAGTTACTAATCAATGTCAGCTCTTTAGTTTCGCTCTGCTCGCTACGCAGACCGGCGTTGAGCGCTCGTAGAACGTTCACAAGTAACGAACTTCCTAACTTTCCGCTCTTATAACCAGATCTAGGCATAGACAATAAATCACGTTATCGGACTTCTCGTGTACCCATTCCCTTGTTACGGTGCCCTCTGTCACTACCGTCCTGCCCCCTCCCCCCTGTCGCTGGTTCTACTCATCATCTTCAAAACGCCGATGCCTTGCTGTCTGAGTGATGGGGGGGGGGTACGAGATGAGGGGGCTGCTGAATTGAGTGAGGGAGGGGGCTAGATGAGGGGGCAACAGAATTGGGTGGTTTTGAGAAAAGCTATATCAATAATTGATGTTTATGGCTAAGTTCTAAACTGCTGTCGTAAATATTCGGTCGTCTTGTGAACTGATAGAAAAGTTTAACAATCGATAAAAAGCGCTCTCTTTCAGGCTCGGAATGCAACCTCTGAGTCAGCAAGATGTCATAAGCGTGCATTAATCAAAACACGATTCGTGATTGCGCCACCCCCAGCTACAAGAATCCTCCCCCCTCAGACTGTGCGCACCTCGCACCTGCTGAAAGTCTGCCTTGGTCTGCAGCAGCTCTGCAAGCAGAGTTTTTGCCATGTGTGTGCAACCTAGATAGGGATTGGAAAGCTGGAAGGAACTTCGAGGAAGTTGGTTGGATGTGGAAGATCAAAGAACGGTCGGACGTGTGTGGAAAGAAGGAAAATAAATTTACCGGTCAAACAAATCAAAAGATAGAATATACAGGAAAATTCAGACAGATTCGAGCTTACACTTACAGCCATTAATTATAGTGGTCATCAACTGTCGCAATTTTTAAATAAGGTTATGTACCATCATGGAGATGATCCCGCAGTTCTGTAATAGTATAATGTTTAATATGATGTAGCATTGTCTTGGTGTCAAAGCTCTGACATTTGCTGCCGAGGCACAAAACCTCAGTGTGGATTTTGCTGACACCCCCCCCCCCCCGTTCAACGTTCCTTGGGAAGAGACTGAGCACAGGGTAGAGGAAGCAAGAGTTTTGGGTCCCGAGGCATGTGCCTTGGTGGAAAAGCACGAATATCTGGTACCGAGAGGCACGTGTCCTTGTTGCCCTGTTCTGACTACGATCCTGCTGATTTGACTAATGTCATCGACTCGTCGTGATCTTTCTGCTAGTATGAAGTAGTTCCGTACCAGAAGACGCTTCGTACGGTGTGTCGTGCACGCGCGTGTGTGCGTTAGGGGTGGCATGGGGGAGGGGAGCTAGGGGAGGGGAGGAGGTATGTGGGGGGCATATTTAGCTAATCTATAATAGCTGGGGCTCAGTCAGGGCCTAGTATGCAGAAACATTTGTGTCGCTTTTCTAAGCAACGACCGTATTACAAGTCGACAATGGAATTTCTGATATTTAAAAAAGTCAAAATGTTCTTAATAACACTCTCTCTCTCTCTCTCTTTCTCTCTCTCTCTCTCTCTCTCTCTCTCTCTCTCTCTCTCTCTCTCTCTCTCTCTCTCTCTCTCTTTCTCACTTCATTCTTGGGTTTCTTCACCTTATTTCGGACAAGTGCGTTCTCAAGTATACCTACCTATTCAATGAGGAGAAAGAAGTTGACAATGAATGCACGTGGGTTGCTGCTGACAATTGGTTCCTATCTGTGTCGTCCAAGCCTGGGAGGAATCTCTTGCATTGTCATCCTCCGCGACACCGTTGTCATGCATTGTTGTAGATTGATTTTTGTAAAAAACGGATAAAATGTGTATTACACAGATCCATAAAAAAATATAATTGTAAAATAGTAATTTCATATAAAGTGCCATAATTATGAGAATACAAAGTTGTCGTGGAGTGTCTCGCTGAGCGTTGGAATGCAAGCAACATTCTTTGCTTTCATATATCACAGAATATATGTCACGACACAGAGTATCATGTTGAGAAAGTAAAGACCAAGAGACAGAAAGCATTTAGTGCAGTGTGGATATCGAGAAATGCTAGAAAGTTAGTTAATGTTTAGCAGCACAATCTGGCGTTACAGGGGAGAAGGGTAGAAAATAAGGACTGTGACGTCATTTGATTGGCTTTTCAAGGTGCAATATTAAAAATGTGTAGCAAATGATTGAAACGTGGAGTATGCCGAGGAAAGCTGAAAGGCGAAGGAAAACAAATAATCATGACGATGACTGTTTGGTGCAAAGTAATCCATCCATTTAGATAACGCATGGGTCGAGTTTGTTGAGTTAAAACGTGAAACGCTGCCAATTGTTTACACCTAATGAGGTGTGAAGGAAATGTATTAATGATCATTTATAATCTCTATCTTCCGGCAGGTCACCGGCATTCTATTAAGTTGCAAAGTTTCTCCTATAAACCACTGGAGTTTTCCTGTAATATGAAAGAGTTCTTGTATGACGTAGAATTATTTGTCATGTGCGGTAGAAAGCGAAGTAGCTACTCCAAATGAAAAACCTACTTGCAATAGGCTACTCCAAATGGAATAGTAACTTTTGGATCAGGTGTATCGTGTAAAGTGTCAATGAAATGGCGTAAAGCCCAACAATACATCGCGTCGTTATTTGTATAGCGATATAACGTGAAACGTTTATGATCCTTATGAAACGTACAGCATATGATCCGTTCACTGCCTTCAATCAGTTCTTGGCACCCTAACTCTTCAATCCTCCATTGTTTGCTTCAGTTTCTTACAAAACTGCGCCATTTTCAAGAATATTTGTGGGTTATGTAAACTTTGTTTTGCGTCGAAATGCATCCAGGAGTTTTTAAGTAAATTGTTTGAAGTGTTGCAGCTGGTCTCACGATCAGCGAGGCGCCATTAGTGGGCCAGGTACACGAGGCAACAATGGAACATGTGATCCTAATTATCTAACGCATAGCTAATTCTTATTCTAGTTCATGTCAGCAAGAAAGAACTAGAATAAGTAGCTTGCTTGGTGACTCATATAGCTTTAGGCGGCAAAAGAGTTCGGACGAACACTGGGTAGAAACAAACAGAATAATAACAGTGTAACGTTATGGATTGTAGAAAGTTCACCAAGGAAATGCTGATAAGCAAATATTGTGTTGGCATATTTTATGATCGCATCGTGAGTTTGTTGCATTGTATATTTAATGAAAAATGCTACATTTTAATTCACTGGTTGATGTTGAGTGTCCATTGTACGGGCAGGGTTGGAGTAGCCAGGGGTGCACCGTGCATGAGGTTTCGGGAGGGATTAATTCCCATCTTAGCTAACTCTCGCAATTTGTTAATACTAATAATATTACGCCCTAATTGCCAAAAATTTCACTGTTCGACTCCAGCTCACACTTTCTAACTCAAGCAATGGCGTTTAAGAGGGCTTTTAAACTGTGACTTTGTCTCTGGGAGTCTTTTTTGGCTAAATTTTATTGAGACTTGCGAGCTATGAAACAAAGTCGTTGATTGCGGTGCATGGAAACATCAATTGGTGACATTTCGACCTCCGGTTGAGAGCTGGATCATTGAGGAATGAGGATTGTACGAGTTTGGATAGACCTAAGTTAGAACTCATCCTCTGAGCCAGCGATGCTAAACGTGGGCTCCAAAACCTTATTTGTCGTCGTCATCGTCATCGTAAACGTCATCGTCGTCGTCGTCGACGTCTGATTAAGCTTTGGAGAGCACATGCATGAACTACTAAAGAAAAGCTTGACAGCCGGATGCCCTTCCGGTTGCCAATAGTCTGGGTGGCCCATGATTGGCGTATTTGTTACAGTATAGAAATTTCTGAATGGTTTAGTTAAAAGGGAATATGATTAAATATCATATTCTATAATATTTGTCAATTGTTTTCTGTCAAGGTCGTGCGACGCTATTGTAAGCGCTCTGACACTGTTACGGTTCAACTGTGATAATTAGTTGTAACTATTTTAGCACATGATTTACTGTTCTTTGTTTGCTCGACTAGCAACAGTTATGTTGTATAGCACCAGCTAATCGCTAGTCGTTATACTCTGAAAGCTTCAAGCAAATAAACGTCCATTGTGAACGAGTGCGCTTGCTTGCACTCTAATGTATTTACCTGGGATGAATTATGACAAGTCCTTAGGGCTGATCACGACTACTTGGATATACGCGTTCTTGCTGGATCTCTAATGCCCTGGGGGACTACAGTCTATAGGCTAATAATACAGCAGCTTATCAGCTGTATGCATGTAACTTGGTTGCAGTTATGTCGAGATTTTGAAAGCTTTATGCTAATGCTTATTTGTCGACAGGACGACAAATGAGATTGCTGTTGCTGGGAAGGGCATCCCACCCATATCGCACCTTTGTTCCCTAAGTTTAAAAAAGGCATGGAGTTATGAGCGCACTGATGTTGTTGGTGTGAAATGCGTTTATTTCTCTGTTATCGTTAACGACTATAAGCTTATTATCTGATATGTTCATTGCAATATCCTTTTGTGGTAGATGTGGATTAGAGAAAATTTGTTAAAAAAGGGTTGTTGAAAGAGCATGTAGGAAAAATGTTTCAAAAAGATCGGAACGAAAAACGAGTCGCCCTCGTAGTCCAAAGTCGGCGTTGACATTTACTTACTATTCCCTGATGCTTATGTGTCTAATTATATGTTTCTTTATATCTCTCTCTGGATGTGTGCTCTTCATCCTTGCATGTGTCTGTGTGTAGTCACACACCGGAAGAACCTGCTGTGGACGGAGAAGGATCTCAGTGATGGATCTGTGGACATCAAGGGCATCCCTGGAGAGCCGGAGGAGTGGGTCAACAAGACGGTCAAGTACTACTCCATCTCATACTACTCAGATGATTTCTCCAGGCGGACATCGCGCAGGGTCGCCATGGGATTCAACTACGGAACGAGGACTCTCTTCTTCAGCGACAGGGGATTCAAGCAGGTCTACTCGATCACACTGGCCAACACGGACCAGATTCCGTACACGTACAACCTCACGCTGCACACCGTCTATTCCGGCATCTCCACTCAGGTCTTTAAGATAATTACTTATCCGTTCGAACTGCTCAAATTTGATGACTTGTCTCTCGTCACTGCCCAATGGTGTTCGGGGGTTTGCACTAGATCCACCGTGTTCCTCCATGTGCTCGACAAGGCGAGCAGCGAGTGTTGCCGTCAATAAAGGCATCCGGCTCTACAATTTTGTTTTAATAAAAGTCCAATGTCAAAATACATGTGCTCTGTAGAGTTTAATTGCATGAGCACGGAACAGGTCATCTTGTATTGCAAAGGAAAACATAAAAAGCAATTAAAGACCAACAGAATTTAAGTGTCGTAGCACTAATTGTCGACAATGCCAGCATTGACGATAAATTACGATGATGTCGATTAATAAAGCTCTTTACATCAGTACCTAGTCTTAAGTACCTAGATCACTCATACATGTATGTACCTAGTCTTATGTTCCTTGGTCACTCATACGTACCTAGTTATAAGTACCTAGGTCATTGTATTGTATTGCATTGAATTGTATTGTATTGTATCAAATCGTATTGTATTGTATTTTATTGAATTATATAGTATTGTATTATATTGTATTGTATCGTATCGTATTGAGTTGTGTTGTATTGTATTATATTGAATTGTATTGTTTTGTATTATATTGTATTGTATTGTATTATATTGTATTATATTGTATTATATTGTCTTCTATTATATTGTATTACATTGCACTGCATTGTACTATATTGTATTGTATAGTATAGTATAGTATTGTATTGTATTGTCTTTTATTGTATTGTAATGTATTCAATTCTATTGTATAGTATTGTATTGTATTGAATTATATTGTATTGTTTTGTATTTTATTATTTTGTATTGTCTTGTATTGTTTTGTTTTGTTTTGCACTGTATTGTATGTTGTATGTTGTATGCAGGTGAACGGTATGGCGATTGACTGGCTGTCTAACAGTGTATACTGGGGTGATGGACTCTATTGTTGGATAGTCGTAGCGAACTGCAGTGACTATGACGTGTTCAGTCACCTGGTGATCACAGGACTGGATAAACCAATGGGAATGGCTGTCTATCCACAGAAAGGGTCAGTAGCATCTTTTGTGTAGCATTTTTCTTGTCGCATGGGTTTGATTCGTCAAGATTAGCTCGTATTTCTCTTATTTCATCTAATCATCCTTCACGTCTATTTTGTCGTTTTAAAAATATTGTTCATGTATGACAAGAATGTCTGATCCCACAAGACACTTGTTATCCTCCACTTTAAGCCCTGCATCTTACCAATTTATACATACACACATCTCTCTCTCTCTCTCTCTCTCTCTCTCTCTCTCTCTCTCTCTCTCTCTCTCTGTCTCTCTCTCTCTCTATTCATAGACAGCGCACCTCTCCTCAGGACCTTGGAGAGGTGGCCAGCTTAACCCATAAATTTTAAATTGAAGAATTTAAATCGATATTTTAAATTGAAGCTTGATAAATTCAAAAAACTTCTACTCTCCAAAAAAAATGCCTTGCAGAGGTTCATTTTCGTGGGAACTGATATGAGCTGTATCTCTCAATTCAGGGCTGTTCCAGACTGTTTTATCTGTTCTTTCCAGGTACTTATTCTGGAGCGACCTCGGTGCGGTTCCAAAGATTGAGAGGTCGACATTGGCCGGTGAGAGACGGATGAGCTTAGTGACGTATGACATCGACAAGCCAATGGGAATGACGATAGATTACCATGGTGACCGACTCTACTGGGTGGATGACTCTAAGAACAGTATTGAGTCGGTGAACATGCTGGGAGAGGACCGGAGGATGGTGTCACTCAACACACAGGGAATCTATGACGCAATACTCTTCGGTGTCGCCACGTACAATGTCAGCCATATTTTAAATTCTTATACCTTCAACAATCATCGTCATGAATATCTTTGGTATTTTTAGTATCCTGACATCATTAACCAGAAAAAGTCTCCTAGTTTTGGATACTTGATTCCAGCTATGGCCTCACTACTGCTTTGCAAAGTTCAGTCATGACTTCGTTGTTTTATTTTTTGATGTTGTAGTGACTTGTAGTGCCCAATGTCTTATTTGCAGTACCTGCAGCTTTAGCACATTGTTGGAACGATTTTAGTTCCCTAGTTTGGACAGCCCGAAGTACTATACTATGCACTTGTACAATGTCAGGGATGCAGTCAAGGCATTTTTCTCAAGACCAAGTTAAGGCCAAGGCATTCTTTTTCAAGGCCGAGGCAAGACAAGGCATTTGGAAAATTGGTCAAAGCAGGGCAAGGCAGTAAAGTGCCTCAAGGTAGACTCAAGGCATGAAATCAAGGCCAAGAACTACTAAAATTATATAGTTATATGATGTAAGGCATTTTTTTAAGATCATGGCTTTTTTTCCAAAGCAGTTTTTTCCAAGGGAAGGCATTTGAAAAATTGGCCATGGCAAGGCAGAGCAAGGCAGTAAAGTGCCTCAAGGCAGCGTTGAGGCAAGGCATCAAGGCTTAGGGATACATCACTGTACAATGCATATATAACTTGAGTGAGTGTATATATTACTTGAGTTAATATGTATTGTGTATGTGCTTGTATGTGTGTGTGCTTGTATGTGTGTGTGTGCTTGTATGTGTGTACTTGTATGAATTTGTGCTTGTATGTGTGTGTGCTTGTATGTGTGTATGTGTGCTTGTATGTGTGCGCAGGACTATGTGTTTGTATCGGACCAGAGAGCTCTCAGTATCCGGGTCTTCAACAAGACGACCTTGAACTACATCAGTCAAGTCTCTGCCGGCATCTTTGAGGGAGACGACGGCATGCCTTATGACGTCATGATGTATGATGAGTCACTGCAGAACGTCACCGCTTGTATGCATCTCTTTCTCTCTCTCTCTCTCTCTC
>JAQFYQ010001419.1:0-13343 GCA_034694885.1 Buchholzia appendiculata | reverse complement strand
TCGTTAAATCCACTTTACTCAAAAACTATGCCTAACAATGGCTAACATTGATTGGGCAAAGTCGCCAAACCCTGAGACCATTATTTGATCCTGTTTACGTAAAACCTACAAAAAAAGAAAATGAATATAGTCACTTCATGGTTTAAAGGTGCGCATAAATCCCATTCTGGAGTTTCCAGGACAACTACAAATTCCAGGACTTTTCCAGGACATTTTGAAATTCCAGGACATTTCCAGGACATTTCAAAATTCCAGGACTTTTCCAGGACATTTTAAAATTCCAGGACATTTCCAGGACGTCCTGGAATTTCAGGACAGCGTGGGAACCCTGCATATCTCGGACGTAGGAATGAAAATCAGTACGATCACATTTTGTGGAACGTCACTTCTACATACCTAATAATTGCATGAAGTCATGAATTCGTATATGCACAACATGGATAGTTCTAATTCTGAGAAACATCTACTATTTCGTGGGCTAGCAAAAGTTCTAAGAAACGTCATGACTCGTGATTTCACTTACAGTGACTCTGCAACAAGAGCCGTCTTGCAGACTTTTATGATAATACAACATATAATTTGTCTAATTGCATTGGAAGCCAACAACGTTAAGAGATGCTGTTACAAATAAATTTCAACAAACTTAAATCAAATCTGAATACATCATCTGCATGTAATATTGCATGAATAAAACAAAGACAACACAGGCAATAATTACTACTTCACACAACTCTGTTTTTCTTATCCCACAAATATATTAAACACAATACCGTTTCTCCTAATTAGATCATCACATTACAGATCGCTGCATACGGCGGCTAACTGTGCCGCTATTGCATGGCTGACTTCATACGAGATTTAAGGCACACGAAAAAAAAATTACAGATTAATCTACATGAAACAATGCATGCCATTGATTATTACAGCAGAATTCATCAGCTAATCAAATCGACCTAAATCTTAGAAATCCAGAGTATCCCTAACATGAACAGAATGATTGTGCACTGGTGACTTCTTTACGTCCGAGTGTCCAGCAGCAGCTGTCGTAGTGTCCTTATCATCCGTCTGATCTACCGACCCATTGCTAACATTCACAGTCGTATTACACACAGACAGGTCAGCCATCTGCTTGCAACATGCATCCTTACTGCAGCCGTCATCTTTATAACAACGATCGGTCGAAACATCTCGCTCAACTCGCTCAGCAGATCCAGACTTATCAACGTCGATGCTCGAACATATTCCAGCGCCAGACTGACTGCGCTTCTCGCACATACAGTTCGTAGACAGCCCGCACTCGTTCACAGGCAACATGGATGTCACAGCATTCGCACGGTTCACATCGGCGCGAGCCTGCTTGGACGCGCACGAGTTTGAGCAAGGAGAGCGACATTCGTTCTTGTCATCCGTACACTGGGTCCCGTCCGTGCGTTGCTTTCTTGCATTCTATATAACATGAGAAAAACAACTCTGTATCATTCAATCAATTTACACACTTGATGATGCTACTACAAAATTAACATTAATTGAAAAGTTTAAATAAGTTTCAATTTAATGAATTCAAAATAAAAGTGATCCAAATTTGAAACTAATCTAGAATTAATCCAACTAAAATTTCAAAACAGATACCAAGAAATTCCATTAAAAGAAATTCCAAACGTAACTAGATGGTTAAAAAATTAAATTAAATTTAAAGTTTATGATACAGAGTTATCAAGTATCACATAATATTTTTATATATTTTCCAGTCCATCAAAATAACCGCAGGCTTCACAATGACATTCATATCTACACAATGATTAGTGTAATAGGTCCTACACAAATATCTCACTCACACACCTTGCGAAAGAGAATAGCAGACTATAAAGTGGATACCCAATCCAATCCACCCTTGCATTTTATTTATTTATCTTGTGCCTCCTTTTGACCAAGATACTTTTAATCGGTATTCAATCGACAAAGTTTGAGTCTACACACTTCTGATCAGTCCAGGTGACATGTTGCTGCGATTGTCCATCTACTACAGTCGTAATGCTTGTTACGTGAACCTCTCCATCAGTTTAAACTGCAAGCTTACTGTTTCGCAGCATTAAACTACTGTTTAACAGCTAAACATTGACCAAGGCAAATGACTTACCCGACGAATCTTCTCTGACTTGCCAATGCCAAGCCTGCAACACACAACGCATCACAGTCATCACTGGACTCAGTACTGTCTAATCTTTTCATCATCATCATCATTATCATCATCATTAGCTTTCTGCCGGAAGGCAGGTCCCTGGTATCTATCTTCTCCACAACTCACTGTCCTCCGATTTCCTTTTCATTTGCACATATAATTCCTCCTTGCCTTCCATCAATTCTTGAAGCATACTTTGCCTCGGTCTTCCTCTCCTTCCCTCAATTCTGCCTTCTATCACATCTTTCATCAATCCCTCGCCCTTCAACACATGTCCATTTGTCCAACCCAGTTTTTCTTTCTCTTTATGGCTGTTTGCACCATACTTCTTTCATACTTCCTTCATCTTTTCATCATCATCCATTAAAGTCTAGATTTCAAACAATACATGACAATAAGTTAACGTCAGCAAATATTCAATTATTACAGTCACAGAATGGTTGGATGGGGGACACGACACAGTGGGAGGGAGATGTGACACAGTGGGAGGGAGATGTGACACAGAGGGAGGGAGTTGTGGCACAGTGGGAGGGAGATGTGACACAGTGGGAGGGAGATGTGGCACAGTGGGGGGAGATGTGGCACAGTGGGGGGAGAGGGGGGAGAAGTGACAGAGGATGCTCTTGTCAATGAACAATCATGTGAGCTTGCATCACACTAACGCTAAAATAAGACAATTCAATTAAAACGTACAGCACGCATTCCTTAACATTTGCTTCAATTAAGTTTTAAGCTAAATGAGCACTAAAATGTTTCATATGCCTTCTACATATTACACTTTCTTATCAAAAGTCAGAATGGAACAAAGGAAACATACTTTGGTAGACCGCTGTTTAGGCCCTCAAGAAGCAAACAGGCCTTGCAGAGTTTCTGACTTGAGACGTATCCACATCGACTGCATGTACCTGTAACATGTACACACACGCATGCACGCATGCATACCGACTGCACGTATGCATACACACGCGCGTATACAAATGCGCGCATGTATGCACACTGCCTGCATACGCAACATGCACAGTTCATCAGCGCATGCATTTTCCATAACTCGGAATTAAGATGTTTCCCAAGGGCCATCTACTTTGCACGCACCCTGCAGTGGCCTGCACCCAGACACAACATGGAAATCTTGGAAATCTGTAGTGCATGACAATCTGAAGTTGCAGTAAAGTATACAGGATATATATACAAGCATAATTATGATAAATACATCTAGCTCAATTATATTAATAATTATTATAGTCAAATATGTACAAGACATCAAATTAATAATGGTGAACAAATATGTCGTAGAGGAAAAACATGCTATAATTAAATGTAAATATTTGAAACGTTAACAAATTTCTCAAAAAAAACTTGCAAGGCAAAATTTTAATTAAGATACAAATATCTTACCAACAAAATCTAATAATTAGAACAATATCTTTTAAGTAGAAAAAAACATTATCCAATGACAACGATGATCAAATTAACCAATCATGTATGAGTGATCAGAGTTTGAGTGATCAGAGAAGCATGTTTACTGCACCTACCCTGAACAGGCATCTTGATTTCTTTCTTGACAGATAAGCTTTCACCCGAGTGAATGATATCTAAATATAAATGTCAATCGGTAATCAATCAAACTTTTCACAACATGCTACAACAGCAAGTAAACAAACAACATTTGAAATAGATATGATCAGTAACTGAAAGACTAACCCTTAGGATAGTAGTTCTACATATTCCCTAGTCAGTGATGACTACGGAACTCAGTGGTCGCATTAAGAAAAAATCTAGTGGGAGAGGAAAATGTGAGGATATTCTTTTCCCCACAAAATGTATGACTAGCAGAGTAGTGAATAGTCTATTGTTGATGGAGGAGTGAACAAATCTATCACCCAAAAAATATAAAAATTAGGGGGGGGGATGAATTGAAGTCTAAGGGGGGGGGGAATGAGAAACCATAGTAGATGCAAAATCCTCCATCCCCCCGGTAATTCGAGCAGTGAAGGTACTGTGCTCCACAGTGAACTACGTAAAACTTGCCAGCAGACAGTGTCTACATTCTGTACAATCTCCACAAAGTCATCAGTAGTTTGTAATTAATTTACAGAAAAGAAAATGCTTAAATAAAGAATACAAAAACATAAACTTTATATAAAACAATTCAATTTATTAATCGCCAAATATTTACAATAACTATCAAATTAAGTTGCAAAAAACTACTGCTGTATCTCTAACAAAAGCATAACAACAAAAGTTGAAAAATCACAATTTCAACAATTTAAAAAAATCGTGGTTTCATTTACTCGTAACAAATTTATATTAAATTCTTGACTGCATAATGTTCTGAAAAGAAACTTTCAAATTTACACGTGCTGCTACTTCTGCATCACGAGAAGACGTTTATCAATTGAAGTTCATTACACGACTATAAAGAGCGTTGTGCAATCTAGAGTCAAAGATAAAAAGAAGCAAGTCAATTAAATGCTTAATTTTATTGTCAACTTCAACTGACCGAAGACACACATGCATCAGACAGTTACCTCACATTTTCAGGGTAAAAATGATGAGATATATTATTCGTAGGCGACCACAGGTCTGATGGCTAGCAGCATTCATCCATTAAAGATTCTGTAAAGACTAACCAGACTCATTAGGGGGCATCCAGTGGTGGCATGGAGGTGAGGACAGGCGCAAAAAATTAAACATCCGAGGCCGATTTGATCTCGAAGCTCATTACCATAAATTAGACTGCAGCTTTAGAACCTTGTTTGTACTGTACAGGTGGATATCCAGCCATTCACTCAAAGCAATCTTATGTCTCCTGAAATTTTCTAAGGAGAAAAATTGTTATATTCAATCATTTGCACAACTATCCCATAAAGCCCTGTAGAAGTTTACCGATAATGGCCGACGGCCTAATCTTCTCAGCATCCTTGATGAACGCCCGTGCATGCCCTCTGTCAACAAAACCAATCAAAATATAAAGAAATAAACACAAACAACACGAGTATGAATCTCTCAGAGCTAACAACCCAACTACAGAAACTTTCAGGAGAAATGTTACAGAGACAGAGAATATTCTGAGATACAGCCACTTCATAGCTACATTGTTAAGACGGTCTATCAAAATTATGCTACTTAAGTTGCTTATATTACAGCTATCCTCACCATAATGATCATTTTAGATTCGCTTTGCCTTATAACAATAAATGGAAAGTGAAAACATTCTACTCAATCTAGTAGTTTCTCAATAATTTACAACATAAATTTCATATCAAGCATAAAAGTCCATCAAATCATTTTTCAGAACTGTTGTAAATATTTCAAAATCGCACATAATAACCCATAATTAATGTAACCCATAAAGCACCTACGGAAAGAAATTATTCTTGGAGCAACAGAAAACCCATTCCCAACAAGCTTTGAGTCACAAAACCTAACCCTCGATATGACACTGGTTGTAACCATGTGCTTCTTTATTGCAACAAAACAAACATTCATCTGATAATTACGTCTAGAAAATGTCATCTATAATTTACTATAAAACAGTTTACAGAGAAATAAATCAATTCTAGCAAAAGTCATTGTAACGTATTTCTTCTTTACCTGTATGCATTAGGAGAGTAGATACATTCCGTAGAGAAGTAGTCGAGATCTTTAAAGTATGCATACCTGACACGTAAGAAATCAGCTTGATATAATCATTGACACAAAATAGATCAAAATAAATACATAACATTTGTCTCTTTAAATTATTGTTTCATCCAGCTGAGAAAGAAAACAACTTTGAGCAAATGAGAGAAAAAAAAACAACGCAGATAAGCAGCAGACACGCACGTCAATAAAAGTTCCCACACAAATATTTGCATAATACTATTCCACAAAAAATTGCTATATATCGTGACATGATGGCACACAGCGTAGCTTACCACATATAGTTCTAATTCAATCAAAATTTTTTTAAATAAAAATAATGGATGATGTATTACATACAATTTTTAAAAAAACATTTCAAAGTCACGACAGGATACAGTCATCATCATGATCATCAAAATTCTATGCCAGTTTTGTCAATTGTCAGGTAGGTTAGATGAAACAGTAGTTCAACATAGCAGTTGAAATATTAAGTTGCAGTGTAGACGTACATGACTATTTCTTTCTCGTATGTGTACTTGAACGGCTTGCAGCGAGGCAGGCTCCCTTCTGCTCCCTGTAATAAATACAACAACAATACACCAAATGTTCATTCTCACTTATGATCGACAGGAAAATAATCACGCGGAACATTTCATAAAGATATTTTAGGTATTTGATTAAAAACTAAAACTTAAGGCAAACCAATTAAATACTAGTTACATTATTATCATCATCATCATAACTCATTATCATGACTATTTTTGACATAATCAGGAAACATTCTTTCATAACAAGCAAAAGAACTTATAAATGCTTTCATAAATAAACTAATTCTTGCTTTTACAAGTAGCCATTTTAAAAGTCGATGAAATCAATGTCAGCTGCTCTCAAACCTAGCCACAAACAAAAGGACATACACTATACACCTTCCAAATAACATATTAAATTTTGTCCCACGTCACCCAGCAAAAGCACTGCAATCAACATCGTCAAAGAGTGTCTCCAAGCCAATGTGTGATCCATACCCTGGAAAATAAAGAGAAGGTCGATAAAATGTAATTTGTCCATGATCTTGAAATAGTAAGCAAATTCGATACTGACAATTCAAGCTATAAACTAGTGAACTTATTAACTTGTATTTTGATCTGAATGACTGTTTTGCTTACCGTTGTTACAGCTGTGCACCGCTGCAGGCGAGCTATGTCTCCACGAAGGACTAAACACAACAAAACGCTATACATTAAACAAGCTTACAAAATGAAACCGTCATCTCATCAAAATATATTCATGTGCAAAAACAGCTATATAATTTTAACAAATTAAGTAAATACCTAAAATACAAGAAATTACACTGAAGATACACTATTAAAACTCAAAACAAATGGTTTGTTATTACTACAAGATGCATTATCAGAACATGCAGCATAGAAAATGAATATGCTAAGTAAAGTGCTTCATCATTATCTCAAGGTGCAACAATAAATCCATTATAATACGAATACCACTGCAGTTAAAATACATACTTTGACATGAAAAAAGCAATATCTAATGCATGCAGTTACAAAACTGTCCTGGCCATGAAGAATACAAGATTCACTCACACTATTATACAAATTCAAAAAGATCATCGTTATTTTTTTCTGATACTAAAATAAACAAACTATAAAATATAGAGCACAGTTCTCCAGAATTTCCATCGTATCAGCTGTCATCACTCCTATTACATATATCGCATATTTTATGGCTCAGTTCTAACATGCTGCAAGCATGGCTCCATCTTAACTCTAAACTTGAGCAGTCAAACCTAACGACTCACTGTTCATGATGACGGTTTCTGCGATGTCGTCCGCGTTGTGCCCCGTCGCGATCCGATTACAGCCAAGCAGCATGGCGCCTCGATCTAAAGCCTGGCGTCGAAACACTCCACAGAAAGTACCTGAGCACGAGATCAAGAGAATCAGTACACACTTTGTCCACAAACATCAACATGTGAACTTACATCACTACAGACACCAAAACACACATAATCATAAATACATCTAAACACACAAATAAACAAACAAAGCAAAACATACATAAACAAACATAAACATGATGACACACATAAAAATATACATAAAAACACGAATATATATACATACCACTTGTCTTTCCATTGTAGTGCAAACATACAGTCCGTTAAAAAAAATTATGATTTTTGAGAACAAAATAAAATATACAGAGTTTCTAATTAAACTTGGGTCCCAAAGAAGTTAGCTGAAACTACAACCATGGTGTTGTAGAACCTTGAAAAAATAACTGGCAGAAATTAAAAGAATTATTATGTGTAATCTTTTCTCCACACCTGTGATTGTGGGATTACTACCTAAGCAATGCATGGCGTGCTAGAATGGCCTCTTACATACATAATGATAATGATGATAGTGCTCTATCGCAAGACAGCTTCTGGCGATGGTTATTTGTCTTACGTATTACTATGCACGACTTGACCACATACATACTCAGTTCTAACAGACTGCATTATGCCGTTATACAGAGACATCATACACCAATTAGTAAGATTAAAATACTAACAATTATTCTTCAGACCGATTTCCTTCACAATAGCATCCATTGTCCAGCCGTATAGATCCTAGTCAGCAAATATATACATACATATAAATATATACATTCAGATTAGACACTTCGATAAACTAAAATGCCAATGCAGTTTTAAGATCAGTGTCAATAGCACAAAGTGCAAAAGCTCAAAGTGGACACAAAAATATCAATAGTTGAAGATGACGACACTTTCATACAACAACATATGCATACCATAACAAATTATTTTTAGTTAATATTAATTAAACAAGGCCAAAAATAACATAATTAGGTCTATAGTTGAAAATAAATTAGACGTGGTTCAAATGTATCTTATCCAGTGCCACACAGATAACAGCAAAGTTAACAAACAATGCACGACTCAAAAACTCCTTTCTATAAAATAATTACTATGGATGAAACATTAAAGAATGTGCACTAAAAAGAAACGACAGGCCTCCAGTGGTAAAATGGTGATGAAGATACTTTGCTGCAGCTTAATTTTATCACGTTAGAGATCGCATCGATCTATCCGTGAGGTTTTACCATCAATCAGGCTGCAGCTTTAAACCCTTGCAGTTTGCAGAAGACGTAACTCGCCACCAATACAACCCAACCCAGGGCCAACCCTATGCCTCTTATTATCTCCTCAGGGGGGGGGGTTGGATGCATTATAGCAAAGTACTTCATTACACATACTGAATATCTAAAGAAGAATACTGAATATCTAATGACCAGTACTAGGTATCCACAGTTTAAATGAAGTTTAAATATATTTAACTGAAAAAGCACATGAACCTCGTAAGAAATGATCTTTAATGGAAGTCCATACTGTTGCTGATTTCTCTTAACGGTCTACAAAGTAACATGAACCACACACGTTCAACACACTGATTGTACAGTTCATATCATCATCCATATAATCTTCTTTATATTACTTGAAAGTCATCATCATCATCATCAATTCATTCTTAAAATACTCAAATTTTTTAGCCTCTATAAAAAACCAATACAACAAAAACAATACAACATAATATATAGATAAATTTCAAAGTTTAGAAATATAAGCTGTAATCAGTTTCTGTTAAAACAATTACTCACAATGATCATGTAAGAAACTTAATCGTGTAGGAAGTTGTCTTCAACTTTGCTCTCAATACCATACAAAACCAGCATTACCAAAAAGCATTAACAAATATATAAGCACCAACATCAAGCTAATATGTTTCAAAAATATATAACAAATATGCCGTCGAGAAGAATGAGAAAGCACCTCAAGTGAATCATCTCTGTAGCCAGTTATCCCTTCATCGATTGAAAGCAGTTCCAAATGTAGGTCGTAACCATGGCGACTGTTCAGCAAATTCATCACATACGCCAACACAGTCGAGTCTACAATGACAAATAATGATTTGATACAAAACGCCAGGCTTGTAATGTATATTAAATGGTAAAGAGTCTATTATTTAAACATTAAAAAATCGATGAAAGCACACAAACTATTTGTCATCAAAAGATATAAACATCGTCGAATACATCTACGAAAAAATTACATTTGTTATAATTGGTATTTTCTAGTTGTCATCAGGTTCCATTTTTGTCAATTTTCAATCACTGAGCAATGAGCATTGGTTTATATTTCTATTGGAATCTTAGATTAATACGTACGCTAGACAATTCGTCTGCTGCTTCACTCATCATTTCCTGAATCACACAACACAGAGTCTTTTCAACTCTATGCCATGCCATGTGATCAGCATCAACAAATTGCACTCATACTCATTGTAAAATTAAAAAATTCTCACAAACAAGTCAAAATAAAGTTGTCAATTAGCACCTCACAAAGTATGCATTACATACGTAAACAAATTGTCACAAAGAGGCTATCAAATAAATTCAAATAGAAAGCATCTCTTCCGTTTTATCAAGACAAGATCATTTCAGTTCACAGCAAATTAGATGATAGCAAGTTAAATCAAACCTTTGCCTCCAGATGCTCCGATGGCGACACGATCCCCTGGAGCAAAAAGCTTTCCACTCGTTATCGTGTGATGAATCTCTTCCTCGAATACAAAGAAGAAGCATTCCTTGCACATAGCATCTCCCTGCAACATATGAGCAAGCATAAGAATTAAGTCACTAGCATTTATTTGCATTCAATTCCTCGACACTCAGTCTAACGCAATCCACTCTTACTTTCATAGCATGGACAATTTATTTATCTATTGCTAATTTAACTGTCACCAAAAGGCAGATAGCTCAAAAATTAGAATATTAGAATACAATTTTAAAACCCTATCCTGACTTCGGACAAGACATGAATAATCTTCATTGCTATAACGCTAATGTTTAATAAATTTGTAATAATAGTTATGCAACCTAAGCACAACTCAATTTGGCTGAACATCAATGCAATAAAAAATATAATTTGGGTTTGGTTTGGGTTAGTGTTAGGTTTATAGAACACTTTTTGCAGCCTGGAATTCTTAAATCAACAACTTTTTAACAATGCTCTTTTAACATGTGCCCGTGCGTTGTCGGTAATAGGACGTCACCCGGATCCCGATACCGACTAGCACCAAATACGGCATCTACTCTATTTTCTATCCATGGTAGCAAAATTAGCTCTGTAGCTTTTACTGTTTTGAGTTATTCGCTTCCAAAAATAAACGAAGGAAGAATCCTAAAAAGGTCGTTAAAAGCAAACGAGGAAAATTTTCGAAAACGGTCAACAAATAAACGTGTGAAAAATCGAAAAATGTGGTCACCAAATTCAGCCTAGGGACACCGAATCACTAGTTGCATCATTGCGAGCAATATAAAGTACCATGTATGAGTGAGCTTACCGTTTTAGGCCTTTTCAGTACTGCATTTTTACCACACCCGGCACACGTTTTAGGCATTATAAACCTAATAAATACACCGAATTTACTATATATTTTCTTACTAAAAAAATTACAACACAAAAAACATATGCGAGCGATATTAAAGTAATATCGTAATTTCCGGTGTGAATGTAAACACCAGGTTGCCAGATGACTTTCATTTTAAAAAACGCAGTTTTGAGTGTTAGTAGCCCAGCATTTCGAATAGTCGCCCACAACATTCTGAAAATGCCCAAAATACCTTATAAAAAACTTTGAAATATATGATTTGTGAGAAAATTCTAAGTTTGTCTGATTTTCTGTCAGACGAGCGGGAGGGGGGGGGCGACGAGAAATGTGTTTCTGACTAGCTGGTGAGCAAGGGGAGAGGTGGCGACGAGAAAGATTTTTTGACGAACGGGGGAGGAATAGCTAGAAGTTGTTTGAACAAATAGCCTAAAAACCGCCACTGAAGTCAAAAAGTAGCCCAAAACGCAACCCAAAACCATCTAAAAACGCAACTCGACTCAAAAAGTAGCCCAATTGGGCGGGAATACTTCGGAACTGGCATCACTGGTAAAAATGTTCATTGGGTCAACTTTGTTGTTACGTTGAAAATTTGAAGCCAAGAGTCTTTTTGAATATTGTGGCTCGTCATTTAGCTACATCAATGCAACAGCTTGATAGTAGCGGCGCAATTGTGTTCTGAGTGTGTGCGCTGAGATCGTCTTGAGATCGACCTTACATTACGATCCTTTATAAGATGGTGCATTCATTTCCTACAACTTCGTACAGCAAATTTCAGTACTAAAAATCTGTAAATTCAATCAAATTTAGAATAATTATAGTGTCGCCATCTAGCGAGTCAGTTTAATCAAATCTAGAACAATTCAGGGTCGTTATCTAGCGAATCATTTGAATCAAAATTAGAATAATTATAGCGTCGCCA
The DNA here is from genome assembly GCA_034694885.1 of Buchholzia appendiculata. Classification (NCBI taxonomy): domain Eukaryota; kingdom Metazoa; phylum Annelida; class Clitellata; order Enchytraeida; family Enchytraeidae; genus Buchholzia; species Buchholzia appendiculata. Next base: position 1,147 of record JAQFYQ010001419.1, on the reverse strand, counting down.
TCTAGCGAGTCATTTTATTCAAATTTAGAATAACCACAGCGTCGCCTTCTACCGAATCATAAGAATTGAATCAAAAAGATTTTTATCATCTAGCGAGTAATTTGAATCAGATTTTGAGCGAATGTAGCCTGGCCATCTAGTGAGTAATCTAAATCAAATTTATAACAATCATATCGTCGACATCTAGCGAATCATTTGAATAACAATTTTAAATAGCTTAGAGTCGCCATTTAGCGAGTCATTTGAAATAAACTTCACAACATACTGCAATGATTCTGAAACTTTCAGACAGTCATGATTAACGATTTGAATTTAATTCAAACATATGCGGAACCAGACATTTTCATTTGGGGGGCTTAAAATCTTTGCGAGCGGAGGGTACGGGGCACCCAAAAAAACATTCTGACGAGTGGTGGGGCCCCCGAGGGAGTGGGAGGAAGGGGCGCACCAAAAATTGGACAAGCCGTTGGGGGTAAAGGCGCACCCAAAAAACATGTGGACAAAAAAGGGGGGCGTAGCAGTGCACCCAAAAAATGTCAACATTTTTACGGAGGGTAGCGTCAAGCCCCCAAAAATTCTAGACAACTTTCAGAAAAGACAGAATTTTGGGACAAACGAGTAGCGCCAGGCATACAAAAATGCAAACAAATGGGGACCCGTCTCCAGCCACTGATACACGACGCCTTTTTATTTAAACAAATTGATAGCAAACAGTATCTTGCTAACAACAGCACTGATTTCAATGGAACACAGCTATACAATTGTCTCCCCGATATCAGTATAACATTTTGTTGGACGAGTGCATGCTGTAGCATACACACATTTTTTGTATTATTCATATATGTCTACAGGGTCCGTCAAAAAATGGCACCCTTAAGAAAAACTCCAATATTTTGGCAGCGATTTGATATTGAAAGCTGAAATTTTACAGACTTGTAGCGGAACCAGTTTGCCATATAACTGCAAAGTTAGGTCTGAAAATATTAACCACTCTAAAAGTTATGACAATATAAATTTCAACAAGTCAAAAATCGTTTTTTTGTCATAATTAAAATTTGATTTCCCTCTCTTTTGTTACCGCCCTTGAGGTTTCGTTTGGTATATGATCACATTGGCAAGGTCTATTTGTTATTAAAATGTGTCTTTC
>JAQFYQ010001418.1:0-13343 GCA_034694885.1 Buchholzia appendiculata | reverse complement strand
AGAAAGAGAGAGAAAGAGAGATTGAGAGAGAGACAGAGAGAGAAAGAGGGGGAGGAGAGAGACAGAGAGAGAAAGAGAGAGAAAGAGAGAGAAAAGAGTGAAAGAGAGAGAGAGGCAGAGAATGACAGAGAGAGAGAGAGAGAAAGAGAGAGAGAGAAATAGAGACAGACATCGAGACAGTGACAAAGAGAAAGTGAGAGAGAGAAAGCGAGAATGAGAAAGCGAGATAAACAGACACCGATACACATACAAACAGACACACACAGAAAGACAAACAGATATATACAGACAGGCAGACTGATAGACAGATTATACAGATAGACAGACTGGAAAAAACAGACAGAGACAAAGAAATACATAGATAGAGAGATAGTGAAAGAGAAGAGACAAAACATCGTCAGAGAGAGAGAGAGATTGAGTAAGAAGATTTATACAAAAATCAAGAGAAGGGGAGACAAGAGGCCAGATAGATAGAGTCCAGTGAAAAGTTTAAAGTTCAAACTCTGACAGAGACAAACTGACCGACAAATCCATACTTTAAAAAGTAAGCAAGGGAAGATAAAGCAACAGAAAGAATGAAATGGAAGGAAAGAGTAAGTGAGATTGCGATGTTAATAAAACGCAAAAGTACGCACATGCGCTTACATAATACATGTACATGTATTTCTCGGAGGCTGGATAGGTTATTGATGCTCGTTAAAATAAAATAGAAATTTGAGCAAGTATGTTGTCAAATTGTTCAAACCTTTTCGTTCAAAATATGAAATTTATCACCTGCGGAATGAGTTTAAATTATTACTCTAGATTCTATTGAATCTATGTTCTATTTGAACAACCGTCGCCGAAATCGTCCCTTTTCTTATAGATTATGCTTAAGCATCTAATACGTGAATTAAATGTTGCAGATACGTGTATCTTACGTACGTATAGTATTGAAAACTCTACATAGACTGTAAACAGAGCAGTGTTTCCTGCTGAGTGTTACGTGATAGGGCCGATGAACGAAAGTGAGAAATTGCAAGAAAATGTGTTAACAGCTGCGATGAATCCTTTTGTCGTGTCCGACGGTTCTATAAATTTATTTCGAAAACACGGGAACTAATTAATTGAGAATTAATTTTTAATTGCTTTAGACACCTTATTGCAGAAAAGTTTAATGAAAAGTGAAATAGAAATAGACAGAGAAGGTTATTATAATTACTCGAAGAAAAATAATTCGAAATGAAAATATTAAATGATCGTGCAGCGGGATATGATAAATAAATATCTAGGTAATAAATAAATAGATTGTAACTTAAAAGTATTTAGGTTATAAGTAACAGTTAATATAATACGAAATTTCGATTTTGAATTTCATGATAACAGCTTTCTGTCGGCTTGAGTGGGTTCTTTTAAATGTAAATTCGATTATTTTATTAAATGATTATTATAATTAACAATGTATCATTTATTCAATGTGGAAATACTAAGAATAAATTCAGTTTTTTTACGATCCAAATGAAAGCTGTAAGAATTCAGAGCTAACGGTGGAATATTGAGACGGCTGTCTAAGATTTAAATATATCCTAGTCACATATTTTAATCAATAAGTTGTACGTTATGTTTTTGCATAAAATATTATATTCTTTTATCGTTATATTATTATTTCATTGTATTTCATAAAATTGTATATTATTTATATACTTGTGTATTTTGTATTCTGATTGAATGTTCCATTTCAGTTTCATTCAAATAAGTGTGCTGTTAGACAGAAGTAATAGTATAAACATCGTGCACATATTACACATGGTCAAGTTTATTGGTTATGGTTAAGCTTAAGATCACGATGAGGCTCATGGTTTTTTGTTTAAAGCTAAGGTTTTAGTATAGTCGACAGCAGCCGACTTGGACACTACATGTCCATCTTGGAGATATTCAATTCTCAACTTGTTCTAGATCAAGAAAAAACATCTTGAAAATTTATTTAAAGAACGTGAAAACGAATATTTTAAAGAACGAAACAGTACTCATCGTCCTGATTGAAATAAATATTCATCGGTAAATAAATATTGAAATCAGGCATCCATTCGGTGGACCAACTTCGGATTTTTTACTGACGTGAAAATGAAAAACTTTCAACGCCACCTCACCCCACCTCACTCCACCTTCCCCACCCCCACCGCTCCCCCCCCCCGCCTCCCGCCAAGCGTAATCTCAGCTATGTGGAGCAATACACCAATGGACCTGAATGATTTATGGCGGATATATTTTCTTCTCCGCCGCTCTCCCGATTAACATCACGCGTGCATGGTTGGTGAAACTAGTCATTAAGATTTGCCGCCCGTCCTAGGAATGATCTCCCCCCTCCCCTCACACCCTCCCACTCCCAAGACACACACCCTCCCCATCCTCCAATTCTGTTCGCGCCACTGCTCCGCTCCTAGAAACAGCTCCGAGGCTGCTGGAGAGAAAGACAGCTGCAGACAGTGAAACACATTCAACCGAAAAGCAGTTTGACAAACATCGCCCCGGAAGATATTAGAGGATGGGATGTTATTGTTTTGTTGTTGTCTGTAAAGAACAAAGAACTGACGAATGTAAACAGGATGTTTCGGAGAGAAATTGTAAATTGTTTTTTGTCTTGGAAATAAGATACGATTAATTGCCACTTTTTATGCTAGTGATGTTAGTAATATGTTACCACTGAATGTTTTGATCGAGCAATAACCGGAATCATCGCTTTGATGTGACATTTTACAACTGTACATGTATACTTCGCTTTGCCTCACGCATTTATGCATTTGTTTGCTTATTTTGCATGATGTATTTTGTAATTTTTGCATTTTGTGTATCGAACAAACTAGTGGACATAATGAGCCTTTGAAATGTACAGCAGCGAATGGAAAAGCTCAGAATATTTTAAAGCGTGAAGTAATAAGGCCGAACAGGACTTCGATTGAGGACACAATCTAGATTTATGCGGGTCACAATGTAAACAAGAAAGCTAATCTCCTCGGGCAGTCATGAAGATTATCCAGAATTTAACTATTGTCATGTTTGGAGAAATCGAAATAATTGAAAAAAAAATTCATGTGTAATTGTTACTTTGTTACCAATCAATCAATCAATCAATCAATCAATCAATCATGTAGATAATGGGTACATGATACTAAGGAGAGGAAATAAATGAATGAGCATAGGTGTAATTCGCCCAGACTAGTACACGCTTTAGTTCTCTCGAACAGTTTACATGGAAATGAAGAAACGACAATTTTCACTCAGTTAGCGAAGGACGATGACGATGATGATGATAATTTTTATTATATTTTTATGATTTTGATGATGATGATGTTGATGATGATGAGTGTGCGCTGCTCATTTTTAAACGAAAAATGTAGATACACATTTCTTTCTTTCTTTGTCAGTGCAATGCACTGTATCATAGCGTGTCACTGCTGACACACTATTGTCACGGATGTGTCACTACGATCACTGATGTGTCACCACTGCCACAACAGTGACATTACTTTCACTGTAGTCTTTCAAATTTCAATGATATGTAGTATGTAATAAAAAATTCCTTATAATATCCACCGATTGCACTAACTTCACTTTCCAATTTCATTCAATCAATCAGTCAATTTCATAGACCTTCTACAGCATTCAGAATTAATCGATTGTCTTGCGTCTAATTAGATGCAGTAAAATGGTTTTACGTAAAATCGTTTGCTATGATTTGATTGAAAATATCTCTTCAATTGGGGATTAAGTTAATCAGATTCAATCACAATAAAAAAGCGATATTGCCAAAGTGCCAGGATTGAGAAAGTTTTTTAAAGTTGGTCTAGGGTTTCCCAATCTGCAGCCCCGAACCTCGTTATTACAAATGTACCGGGCACGCTGATGTAGCCGATGGAGCTACGTACCATGATAGCAACTTTCTGCAACTATACATCCTTCAGCTATAGCTTCTATAACTTTACCGGTGTCACCGGCTATCGATGCTAGTGCTACAATGACAATTGCTACAGCTGCTACAGTGTAGCTACTTGTATAGCTACTGTTTCTACTAATGCTGCCAATGTTGCTACTGCTGCTACTCTCGCGCATTATTCCACTACGCATTGATAACAGCTCTTCCTACAGCTACTACTGCTACTACTGATACTTCAGATGATAATGCCACTGTTATGCCGTCATCGCTATTGCTGCTGCAGTTGCTATCATTCCATTCTGTTGCTACTATTAGCAGTTGCAGTAGCAGTATAATTATTAGTTACAGAATAAGAAAATAATGCTGAAGATGTTACTGTCAGTTTCTACTGTTTCTGTAGAGGCAACGACTGCTGCGACTTCAGCAGTTACTTCGCCTGCTCCAGCTGTAACTATGGCAGTTATTACTGCTGCTACTGATGCTATAGTGTCGCAGTTTCTACTGTATTTTGCAGATGCTACTGCTGATACTATCGCAGTTACTGCGTCTTCTGCAGCTGCGACAATCACAGTTTCTACTGCAGTTTCTGAAGGTGCTATAGCTGTAGATGATACCACTACTGCTACTGTCGCAGTTTCCACGGTAACTTCACTGAAGGTGCTATTGCTAGAGATGCTATACTGCCGAGGCGGCAACAGCTTCAGCACCGTTGTCCGTCGAAATTACATTCGAAAGAAATCCTCCTCCTCTCGCTGCTAAAGAGAGCGAAGCTTAGACGGAGAAAATTAGTCCGGTCTTAGAGACGACTGCATTGAGTTTAATGGATGAAAATGGAGCATTGAAAGCCCGCAATGACGTCTTGTCGGATTGCATTAATCTTGTTGCACTATACGCCAACGCTGCGGCGGCGGCTCTCTTTCAATTCCCGTGGACATTTAGCAACACATCCACGTTGTAAATGCGCACTATACTGGGTCATGATAGGAAGTAGATCAGAATTTAAACAGCAATTATATCAGAATGTTATTGCCTTAAATAGTTGTGATATCTTAAAGTTGCTCTACGAAATTGTTGTATTTGTTTGGACTCATACTATTGACTACAAATATTTTGCAAAAATCATTTACTGTGAGACCAGTACCGTGTGGTGGAAAATACATTAATAAGGAATACTTTGTTAAAGGTTGACGTTTTGTATTTGCATTAATCATATATTGGAAGGAGCAGATTTCAGCAAGGATAAATTTCTTCCCTTAGCAGGTGAACTATCTGTTCGCACGGTTGAAAGGAATGAATTGACAAACGTTTTCCAGTAACTCGTAAACTATCATTCCAGTTTATTAACTTCCATGACTCCCTATACTTGCCAAAGCGTGTGAGATTCATCCATAATAGAAATGGAAAACGCGAATGAAAGTATCATCACTTTATTCAGCATGTACGACATGAAACATTAAAGTCAAAATATATTCTTATTTTAAGTTCTGAATTTCTGTATCTACTGAATATTTATACTTAATTAAAGAATGCTGATGCTGATTCGTTCTGTTCAACATACTGCTGATGTTATATTATTTAGTATAAAAACATGGTAACCAGGCCCGCTTCGGTCTTTATCAAGTTAACGGGGTTCAATAAAGCACTGATACGATGAAGACAGGCTTGATACTCATCAGTTGATATTTACTACTCACTAGAAACCCTAATGGTATCATAAACAATAGAGGAGAGAAGGAACAGAAATTGATATATCACAGAAAAATAGACATTGTTAATCAGCAAGCCGCTACACCTGTTCACGTATATATAACGAACTGTAGAGTATGTGCGAGAAAAACAAGCAAAAGAGATAAAAAAAACACAGAGGCAGAGATAGAGATGGATATAATATACAGTATAAACAAAGACAAGAACAGAATATAGAGAGAGAAGGAGAGCGAGAGAGAGAGAGAGAGAAAGAGAAAGAAAGAAAGAGAGAGAGAAGCAGAGAGACAGGGAGACAGAGACAGAGAGAGAGAAAGAAAGAAAGAAAGAGAAAGAGAAAGAGAGAGAATGTGTTTACGTGAGGAAAGAAAAACCGATTGGCATAATATTTCTGGTAATTCTGTTTGCAATACTTAGTATTTGCATGACTGTCTTATTGCAATAAGTTCGTATGAAAGGAAGACAATCTAGCGTCAACTTTGGATTGTGAGTTGGTGGGGTAAGATTCGATTGTGAGATTTCATCTGGCTAGTTGCTCTATCATACAACTCGTCCATCAGTTCGGAATAGGCTCTGATTGTCTATATCGAACTGATTTGCATTTACATTTCCGGTTGGTACATGGAACATAGGTTCTATAAAAGTGCTCTTCTTTATACACAGTACAGCTCACACTTGTTATAAGGCAAATAACGATGAGCAGTCACTTTTGGTTAGATAACAAATAACAGATAAAAGATTAATCGAATGAAAACCGAAACATCTATAAAACGCATGTCATCTCAAATGAGCAAAAATTATTCTATGAAAAAAGCAAAATTATCATACAACAAAGAAACCACGGTAACAACAAATTCGACATGCAATATATCAACCTGCTTCTACAAATTCCACTATACTCAACATCAGATTTACACTGAAGAGAAATCTTAACAATCCCATTTGTTCACAGTAAGCGTGGCGCATAGCACAGCATTGCATACTCCCTCTCACTTCCTCCGTTTCTTTTCCAACTGCAAACTTTCAACTAAAAATTATTTTCATGACTCGTTTATTGCGTTTTCGCTCGGCTTATTTTCCATATTATACTCAGCGACGAAGCGAGCGAGCGAGCGAGCGAGCGAGCGAGAGAGATAGAGAGAGAGAGCGAGCGAGAGGGAGAGAGAGAGAGAGAGAGAGAGAAAGATTTTTTATTCTTCCACGTCGTAGCAGTGCTGGCTGGACACGCGTCCCTCAATCAGTGCCAAGCCATCCTGCCTCAGATAGGGACACCCTTGGAGGCTTGGTCGCGGAATCTATTGATCGCCGGAACACAATCGCTGTGGTCAGCCGGACTTTATAGACGACAACGAGATGGTGGAGAGAAAGAGAGAGAGAGAGAGAGAGAGAGAGAGAGAGAGAGAGAGAAGGAGAAAGAGATAAAGAGAGTGGGGGAAAGAGAACGAGAGAGAGAGGAGAGAGAGAGGGAATGAAGGAGGAGAGAGAGGTAGAGAGAGAGGAGAGAAGAGATAAGAGAGACAGATACAGAGAGATAGACAGAAAGAAAGAGACTGAGAGAGAGATAGACTGAGAGAGAGAGACAAAGAGATAGACAGAAAGAGAGAGAGAGAGAGAGAGAGAGAGAGAGAGAGAGAGAGAGGACGCGTACTGGATTTAGCCTCGATGCTAAATTGAATGGAGCGTTGGAGAAAAGATGCCGACAAGATTGGCGAGCAGCTGAATATACGCCGTGTTCTAACAAATATCGACCGAGCTAGACGCAGAAGTTTTTCATTAAAAATCTGCCGAGAAGATTTTCTACGCATTTCTTGTTGAGAGAAATAGGTTCTGTAAAGTGGGTGAATGCTCTGCACGTTGACAGTTAATATTAATATCTATCATCATCGTATCGTAACGATGACGATAAATATTGCCACTGTCGGCATCGTCATCATCACCATTACTATCGACGTCATCATTCGAATGATTTCATTACTATCTTGTTAGTTATTTTCAGTGGTAAACTGTTGTTTGGAAAATGTTTTATCTATGGAAAATATGTTTGTCTATGGAAAATGTGTCATCTATGAACTTGCCAGTGTCTTGAACAAAAACCACAAAAATAGAATTCGAATAGAATTGTATCTATATCTCCGTTTGCTTCACTGAATGTGTTAGCCGGTGTTGATCATAATTTGTTTCATTACTATTATCACTATTATGTTTCTAAACTACAACGTAATGTCTGTAGACGTTTTCAGCATTTTCATTTTGTTGTAATGTTTTAGTTGCGATTTAATGTTAAAGAATCATATTCCGTAGTGTTTTGTAACTCAGAATGGATTGACGCTGAACACTTTTGCTCTTTCTATTGGATCTTGAATTCGCCAACCAAGAAGAAGTCACTGACGGCCATTAAAAGTGCCTGAACTTTGAGTTCCATTACTTCTGAACTTGCGTAAAGGACGAAATTCCCTCTTTTTTAACAGATACACTTTCTTTATGAATCTCTACCTTTTTCGAGAATGTGGATTTTGTTTTCTAGAAGCCGCTTAAACTCAGTCGATCAAACTATCTGCAAGAAATAGAAAGTGGAATAAAGTTGAATATGAATTTCAAAGGTTAAATTTATCACTCGCGAAAGAAAGCTAAATTTAAATTCTAATTAGCAATCGAATGGTTTTAAAACTGGTACACACATATACTTAAACACAAAAAAATACAACAGTTGAACAATTAAATAAGAAAAGAAGAAAAAGCGTAATGCTATTCTATCAGCATTCTGCTATTACCAAAAGTATTCTAAAATATACTAAATATGTGCAATCGTCCTGCAAGCTTGTTCTGTTTGAACAATGATCCTCGTTAGACCATCCAAGGGATGAGGCGCAAATCCCTAGCTGGATCCATGGACTTCCGGTCGTCCGGAGTCAACCGGAAGTAGCTAGAACAAACATGGCAATGCACTGTTGCTAATAACCTGACATTTTAAACAAGGTGCTATAATGCGCTGCACACACTGATGAATGCCTAATTCCGTTGCTTATTCAATATCATTGGTAGCTCAGACATTCATGAAATTTGAAATCGGTCACTAAGCATTCTAATTGGGTGAGAATAGTTTAAGTACCTCAAGCAGAATTGTCAACGCAAGAATGCTTGCTGCAAGGTTGCTATATTAATTAACTACCCGGTACCGAAATTCGGAAAACATACGGGTGTAATTACAGGTTCAATAATACGGGTCTTTCTATTCGTGTCAGTTTAAAAAGGAGATTTCTAGCAGGAGCGATCACATTATTTAAAGGTCGCATTTAAGGGGTTTAGGGGCTTTTATCATGAAGCGAAACGTGTTCTTAAGAGGAGCCTGTTTTGGTCGCTACCATGCTCTCCCCCCCCCCTCAATCTCACAAGAACTATTTTTCACCCAATGGCTAAGAAATAATTTTTAAGGGCTTTGCTAAAAATTTAAGACTTTACAAGCTCTCTCAGAAATAAAATTCTGGCTTTGACCTGCCAAGGCAAATGGTTGATGTTTGCCTAGTGCTTAGGACTTTAGATAAAACGGCATTGAAAAATTGACATCAGAGGCATAGTCAAAACGACAAGTCTCGCAGCAATGAATTGATATCAGCACTTTCTACGTGGAAACACTATTCATCATTATCATCATCATCATCATCATCATCATCATCATCATCACGTGTCATCTTCTAAAAGAAGGTTGACCATTATGGACTTCCATCGTTTTCTATCTTCCGCTGCCCTCTTCACTAATTCATAAGTCGTGTCCACCTTATGATGTCATCTGTCCACGTTAATATTGGTCTTCCTCTGGCTCTTTTACCACACACTTTTCCTTCCAATATGTGTGCTACCACTGAATTCTCTTAGCACATGACCAGCCAACTCCAACTTTCTTTTTTCATACCCTTTAAGAAGCTCAAATTTGTATTGAATAGACGTAGCAGTTCAGTAATCGTAACTTGGTTTGAGGCCTTATATTCCTCCACATTATCTCCTGGTTCTGTCGAAAAACCACCTTTCCCATTGCTATTCCTGACCTTCATTGCTATTCCTCACATCTTCCGTCTTCAGTGATCCAGCTTCCCAGATATTTATACCGGACAACTTGTTCAAGTATCGAGTTGTATGAAGTTATCTAGAGCTGTATGCTTCCTGTTTTATTAACCACCATCACCTTAGTCTTCTTTACATTTATTGATATCCCATATACTATGCATGTCTGGCTCAATTTATTCACCATCTTTTGAAGCTTTTTTGAGTCAGCTATCAATACTGCATCATCTGTATATCTCAAATTTATAATATTACATCCATTAAACTGTATTCCCTAAATTAAACACTAATACAGAGTACCAATGCAGACTAAACATTTAACATCAACTGTAACAGGTGACTATCTATTTGAAAGATACCACAAAAATAGACTAACTTCGAAGTATTTATATGCAACATGATCGAATTGTACAGATGTCATGATAAAATTACTGCGTCACGACTACTTTGTCATTGAATGCATGATATCACGTTTCAGTAGATGGCTTTACACACTGTGAAGATTCAAAGAAAATGTGTCTTCCAGTTGCGATGTCGTTTAGATTAACGATTCACTCTGATATTTCAACGAGATACAATTTAACCAACCGGCCTAGTATGATAGATGGAAAACTGCTGCCAGGAACTGTCTTGAATTATCACACACACAGTTCTAATGAAGGCTGTTCATTGCGTCATTATCTCTAATTGATGGATTGTATACGCTGAATATTGCAAAATGTTATCACGATTAACGCGAGCTAAAATGCTGCCGCTAGACGGTGCAGTTCTGTGTTCGTGCTCTGCTCTGCTCGCCCACCGGTCTCCATCAATCTCGGCAAATGACCAGCTGCATAAATTCGATAGAGCCTCGACAAGGGAAAGTCGAGAATTTGGCAGTTCTCGTCTCTCTCTCTTCCTCTTCCTCTTTCTCTTTCTCTTTCTCTCTCACTCTCTCCCTCTCTCTCTCTCTCTCTCTCTCTCTCTCTCTCTCTTTCTCTCTCTCTCTCTCTCCATCTCTCTCTCTCTCTCATTCAGAGCTTGAATTGCTTCAATTGTAGAAAAAAATATTGGGGGGGTGGGGTCGAGACAATTATTTGTTTTGGCAACTTCTTTCGATTTCTTGTGATGCGATTCTGTGCCTTTTCCTCCACCAGTTTTAACAGCCTTTATACAAGAAAATTCTGACCTGGGGAATTGAAACTACCCAGGAGGTTCGAAACTCGTTAAACTGTGGATAAGCCTTTGTGGATACCTTAACTGAAGGTTCAACCCCAACTCCTTCGCCATTTCAAGCACTGATATAATATTATAGCTTTATATAATATTTTGTCACATATTTCTTCAATTTATATATAATGTATGTACCTTGAATTCTGTTAATGACTTAGATGTACCTACGACGACATCAGTACGCCAATGCGAATCACGCGGATCTCTGGAATGCATTGAGCGAGGTATGATTAGTCAACGCATTAATGACACATTGACTCACACGAGTGAGCCTTTCATTATTTATAAAAGCCCAGAGTAAAATAATTGTCGGAGAGTTTCAGACGGCACTAACTAGATTATTATAAGTGTGATTTTCGACATCAGCAGTGTTGTGTGAGGCTGTGAACATGATTTGATGTGTTCTTGATGTCTATTTTAATCCTAATTTAATCAAATAACGGTTAATTGGTCTGCAGCATTTGACGTTTACAGCGATATAAGTAAAGGACAATCTTCACACTTTTAATGATATTGTGATCATGAAGTATATGCCGTAAATCCTTATTTGTGATCTTTCTTTCGTTCACCGAGTTCTATCTAGAAAATGACAATCTCTATCGAAGTCGCCACATATGTCTGGTGATTGCGGAAGTGGCTATGAGAGAGTTGTGCCTTTCTCGCTCTTTCAGCGCGAAAAATGTCTTATCTGTTGTACTTTCAACCAGTGTTATTGTGAGTTATCAAGCGCCAACCACATCCTTCATTGGGATGTTATTTGAATTTATTGAATCTGCTATCGATTTAGCTTTTACCTGTTCTTTGTAGCTATTAGGTTACAATATAATCATCATCATACTGCAAGCATTAGGGCCTACAAATAGTGTAATAAGAATATATTCAGAAAGAATTTAAATTCTTTTAATTTAAGCATTCAAATTGCCTTTTCTAACAGACAAATGCATAGATTATTCGTCGTATTAATTTAGTTTAAACTTGTAGAAAAGAAGTACATGTCCTCCCATTTCTGTGATGTAATAGAACCATATTGGCAAGTGTTGATGTTGTTCTGTCTGCTAGCAATCAAGGCTAGATGGCACAAACATTGACGTCGCTCAGGTCATGAACACATGGATCAAACAGATGGGCTATCCACTTGTCACCGTCATTAGGGGTCCTGATAACCGTCTCCATGTCAACCAAACTCATTTCCTAACGGACGCCAGCCGTGACGTCACACTTCCTTATTCGCCATACGGGTTAGAAATGATGTCATAAAAGTCAGAGCATTTTCGTAGAAAGATAGAATTCGGAGTTGTATAATGTATACGTAGTCCGTCGGTGGATTATATTATGCCGTTGATTGTTGAAATGATGCTGTTGAACTTGGTCGTGAAAAAGAGAAGTTTTTGAAATTAATTGCTTGCTTGAAATGTGTCTACAAAATTGATGATAATTTATTTTAAAAAGTAGGAACAAACGTCATTAAAGTTAGTATGAAAAGCTTTGTCATCAATAACATTAGATTGTTCGTTATCAGTTCAGATTTGACAAAATAAGATTGGTTTGATCAAATAAAGTAAATGTCGGATAGCATCAACAATTATGGATATCCTTACATCAGCAACTTCATTGCACGCGGTGGAGCAATCTGTGGGAAAATCCCGCACACGTTTATTTCAGTTTTGACATAGCTCGATCAAAATATAATAGAAAGATATGCATTATTTTAATAATCATGCAAGCAATTAGCACAGATGTGCTTATCTCAGTTTATTCAATATAATGAGAAGTCTGTTTAAGAAAGAAAAGTTCAAGATAAAATACTGGATAAAATGTTTACTTTATTTATTGTCATTTTTAATTTACTGTTTAAAAGAAATTCAATAAAATGCCAACAATTAGTTTGTTATTCATTATGGTTTCTCTTGTGTAATTAAGTACATCTTTAATTTTTTATATGTTCTACATTGTCTCTTAGATACAAATGGATAATTCCATTTACGTATACATTTGGTGCCGATGCGAAATGGACTCAGCCAGATCTACACTGGATTAATTCCACCTCGGGTAATAATTATTTATCTAATGATAACCACAAATAGAATACATTCAATTCATATTTTGAAGCATCGCCATCTAGCGAATGAGAATTAGCGTACCAATCATGTCTATCAATAGGTCATATCCTAGAGTTGGGTCGTGTCAAGAATGGCGTCCCACTTTGAACTGTTCAAGATTTGTCTAAAGTTTCGTTACAGATTATTATATTAGATCTAATTTATTACCCTGTTAAGTCTGCAGGTTACTATTTAAAGCATCAGTCTGAATCTCTATACCAAAGAACTAACCCATAAATATATGTTTACATGCTTATCATCATCATCATTATCATCATCATCATCATCATCATCATCATCATCATCATCATCATCACGTGTCATCTTCTAAAAGAAGGTTGACCATTATGGACTTC
>JAQFYQ010001417.1:0-13345 GCA_034694885.1 Buchholzia appendiculata | reverse complement strand
CACAAAAAAATTACGAGTGGGGGTAGCGAAAAATTTGATTCAAATTTAGACACATTTTTCGAGCGGTGGGGGGGGTGGCGATAATTTTTTTGACGATCACAAATTTCTAACGAGCGTGGACATGGTCGGGACATGGACCAAATTGTGGTCGGGACAAGTTTCGATTTTACACGGTCGAATATGGTCGGGGCATTGACCAAATTCTAGTCGGGACATGTCCCGACCATGCCAAAATGATGGCAAAATCTGGTCGGGACGTCCCGACCGTGATCGGTCGTAACGTAATAACATGTAACATGTTACGTAATAACTATGTAACATAATAAATTATTATTATCATCGTCATTTTTCACCCAGGTTGGATTTGTCTACATTATCACTAGGTCAACCCACTTATAAAAGTTGGCCGCACGTTACCAAAATGTCTCTCTCTCTACAATTAATAAAAAAACTTGTGGCAAGCACCGTCACGGTGATCGAACTCAGCAGATACGCTATCATAAGCTTACCATATTGAGAATTTGTTATTGAAACAAAGTTTTGCAGTCGGATGCCTTTCCTAACGGTTTCACTGCTGGCCTTGCCGATGCTCGCACATGGAGGAATATACAATGAGGAATAATGTTGTAAATTGTGATTTATTTTAGGGTTTTTCTGCAACAGATTATAATTTATACAGGACGAACGGTTGAATAAAAAATTATAATAAATAATTCGGTAGATGGCTACACTTCTGCCATTGGAGGCACACTACGGCTAATTTTTAATAATTCAATTCGTTAGATGGCGATACTCGTAATAGAGTGTATGTATTTATTTTCTGCCCAGTTCGAACCAGAGTAAGTGGTTCGAACCAGTTAGCAGGACCAATAATAAATTAATAATTATAATCCAATCATTCCAATGCCGTTATGACATTCGACAGATGACGACTGTGTAATATACAGATGTCGATTCACAATAATTGATTATAATCAAATCTAAATGGATCGTTTAATTAAACGTTTCCCATCATAGTTAAGAAATGCTGGCTGATAACGCTAATTTTAAATAAACGTATTTGCTCAAATTATTTAGGCTGTAACTGCATTTCATTTTATAATTATTCTTATTGATTAGTTGGAATATGTATCACTGCCGAAATTATCTCTATATTCTAGAAGGGGTCATCCAATACTAATAGGCAGTTTAATAAAGTGTAATTATCAAAATCGAATTATTTTTAATAACATACAATATGTTTTCAATAATACAAATTATACAATACATCATGCAAATACTATTTTCAACAGTCGAAATGACTGTGGTCAATCATAAACAAATATTCTGTTCAATAAGGTCTCCACAACGAATTGAAGTCCACATTGTGCTGACTATTAACTAGATTTCCCTGCTGGTATAGTCTCTGCTGGTCGGAAGCAGAGAGCAACAGTTTCGCCGAGTTAGCGTTGGAATCAACCAAAGCTGAACGACCCAGAAGGTTCTCAATACGCTGCTGATGATGTACATCAATGGCGCTATTCATCGCCAGCTGTTTGCTAGACGCTGCCGAGGTCCACGGCATTGAAGGACGATTGTAGTCAAACATCTGGGGGTCGGTCAGGTTTGGCATGGAAAGATTAGAAGCTGATATGTTAAGCGCAGATAGGTTAGGATTGAGTAGAGCTGACGCTGAATTGCCGATGAAGTCCCGTTGGCACGCCGTAGTGGCGGGCAGCTGGAGAGCTGATGAAGATGGAAGGAGTGGAAAGGATGACATCGATCCGTAGTTACCTGGAGCGGCCAGACTGCTGAACGCACTCTGCTCCTGGTACCTCTGCATCTCTGGAACGTGATGATGTGATCCAACTCGAGACATCGACAGCTCCTTCAGAGAACTCAACTCTGGCTCGGAGAGCCGGTGTCTGTTCAGATTGTACCCACCATCGCTTCGCTCCAGGAATCCACTCTCACCGGCAGTGTGGTGCAGTGTGGAAAACTGTGGTAGGAACGAAGGAAGAGAGGAATTGATCGAAGGAGGAATTAACTGGCGTTGCGTGATCAAGCCGCCGCCGCTGTTGAGTCGGTTAGATATAGCGCTGTTGACTGGGGACGGACCAATGAACGGCTGCGTGACGTCACTCCAACGTCTCGGCTCCGGGACTACCGGATAGGTCGGCATTTCACCGCTCGTGACGCCGTTCCGACCACGCCCACTGAGCAAAGCAGCTGATTGGTCCTTTTCGAGCTGAGAAAAACTCTGCTGTCGTCCGAACTGAAGTAGAGCCGCATCTGAAATGACAGCAGAAATAAAATAAATTACAATAAATTAATAAATTATTATTATGAATTAACGTGAAAATTGCAGCAGAAATAACAGCAGAAGTTAAGTTGATATAACAAATACCTACCGATAAAGACTGAATTGTTAAAATAGTGCTAAAGTAATATAATTGAATTCCCCCTATTGTTTAGGCACGGACTCCTTATTTATATCATGGTCAATTTTTCATATATGCAATTTTAATGTTCGTCTGCACTGCAGTGTCAAAGCTTTAACATCCGAGCTGTTCGTTGAAAGCCGGAGGTCAGATAAATGGCTTATAACTTTCGATCACTGTGACAGACAGTCAGAAAAATGTTTACTTGGTTTCTAGTTGTTTTTATATGTAGCTGTATCTTGTGGCCTAGATTCAACAGTTTTCACAAGTACAACTCGGTCGGGCGAGTCTGGGTGGGGAGCGAAACGGGAGGCTGGTAGCAATATTGCTAATATAGGCCAAGCCAGATCATCAAGGGTATCAAGAGTAGGGGTGGAGATGATGGGAGGTGGTGTAGATGGTTTATTTGTTATGGAATTGTTGGGAGGTTAGTACTCGAATGTTTTGGGATGATTTGGTTGTAGTTAGAAATTAATTTGGAGAAAATATTTAAAAAAACCAAAATTGAGGGGGGGGGGGTGATTGGGTGTGGGGAGGGGGTGGGGAGGGGCAACTTTTTGTAAGTGATCAGGATGTGGTGGGGTTCAGTTCGTATAAATTTGGTATAAATATGACGATTGGGTCTCTTAAAAATGGAAACGATATATGGCTTGAGAAGGGCATCCGGCCATAAAGTGGGTGGGGGAGAGAATGGGAGGTGGTGTAGATGGTTTCTTTGTTGGGGAATCGTGAGAGGGTTAGTACTCGAATGTTTTGGGATGATTTTATAGTTGCTAGAAATAATTATTTATTACTTTTTTAATTTTGCAAAAAAAATGGGGGGGGGGGAGGTGGGTCACTCACCCCCCCAAACACACAAAAATTTAAAAAATGTTGCTCAGTGATCAGGATGGGGTAGGGGTTCAGTTCATATGCTTTGAACAAAATTCTGACACCCAAAAAAGTATCCGGCGTTCAACGGGTTAACGCACTATATGTTTAATAGGAATAAGCTCACATCTTATGAGATCCAATTCTATTGCTCATTCATTTCAATTAACGAGTCATTTCAACACGTTCATATGACACTTAAGTACGACTACACCTCACCAGACTATCTGGCGCAGCCATCTCTTTTTAATCGTCATCATTATTAGCCATATGCCTTCCGGCAGGTTTGTGGCATTCAAACTCCAAGCTTCTCTATCCCCATGGTTTACTTAATGCATTTATTTCCACATGAGATGCGTTCTTCAAATAATCAATAATTCGAATAATCGGTCCTCCTCTCTTTCTCTTGCCAATCGTTGGTTATCGCGCTACATCACATCTCAACTTGTGACATTTAGTGTTTCTATCTCATTTATCGTCTTAATCATCGCCATCGTCACCCGTTTATACTGTACTATTCGATTTCGCAAGATTCATATGCCTAAATAAAGACCATGAAATCTCATTATGGCTGGATTTTTACGATCACCTGTCCTTGTGCTCACGCCAATCAGTACCGGGAATGGGTGATTTCCATTCATCAGAGAATTTTTACAATACATGTCAGTCACTAGTACGATATTTTATTAGTTAGTTCACTATTAATCATGTGTTATAACTAACATAGAAATTACTTGCGCTGTATAAGCGGCTATATTTAGGACGTTACATACAACTCTGCGTTATCAGCGAACAAAACAACGATCCGCACTCCTCTAACCGAGGCCGTGGTACACCGGAACCAACATTGTACACTCATTGTATCAAAACTCACTCAACTGTAATACTCATTGTACAGTGTACAGGACGTGACCCAACCAACGTCAGGGCAGGAAACTGAGGAGACGGCATCACTTGCAAACATCAAACGTCGATGCTTCTCTTTGTGTATATGTTTCCTTGCCTATATCGCTGTGTAGCCCTTCCCTTAATCTGTCTGTCCTAACCTGTGCCAGTGTTTACTTGTCGGTGTGAATGTCTCTCTATCTGACTGTTTTCCTATCAGTTTATCTATCTGTCTATCTGCCTCAGGACAGTAGACAGTATTTAATTTCGTAGGGATTTAGGCAGTCCAGAAATTTCACAGATCTTTTGACAGAAATTTCATTTGAGTGGTGTGGCCAGGATTTTTTCTGGAAAGAGGGCGGGGGAGCTCGGCAGCGACCAAAGCATCCATCATTAAATGATGATAATTTTAAGAAAAAATTAATTTGGGAGGTTGAACCAGTTAATCGGCCGTTATATACGACCGTAATCTATCTATCTGTCTCTGTTCCTGTCTACTTATTTGTCTGTGCATCTGTACGTCTACATGTCTGTGTTCCTGTCTGCTTATATGTTTGTGCATCTGCATTCCTATCTGACTGTGTGTATATTTGTCAGTGTCTGTCTGTCAGTTATTTGTTTGTCTAAATGCGTGTCTTCCAAAACTGATCTTTCTATTTGTCGGCACAGGTTACGGTAGCGAGATTGAAGTGCTGATAACACCAACACGTTTCACTTGTAGGTATAGAACTCTGATAAGTAGAAATCCTATAGCTTCAGCAGATCTGCAGGTTATAAGAAACGCTTCGCTACAGTGTTCACGCTAGGCAGCCCCCCGACCTGCCGAAGCCCGACCCACTACGGCCGACGCGCCGACGAGGCCCGACCCTCGACGTACGTCGACGAGCCAGCTCCAAGAAAAGCTGAGTGAAACCGACGCCCGCTCAGTCGACGACGGCAAACAATTCCAAGATATTCATTATTATCACTCTATCTCGTCCCGACTCTCCCTCATTGTTGATCTCAACAACTCGATGTATAGCACACTTCGAGAGAGAGAGAGAGAGAGAGAGAGAGAGAGAGAGAGAGAGAGACAGAGAGAGAGAGACGTTAACAACGGTCAACAGAGTTAACGGTTAGTACGAATGTGGTTAATGAAAGCAGCGGCAGACCAGCCTTCTTCATACGCCCCCGCACTGGCTATACAAAAGCTTCAGCAGTGGTCACGTGGTTTCACTCAGTGGTTGATAAATGTAGCACAAAGTGTAGCAATCAACAACATGTTATACATAGGCGACGAGATTGATGTCATTTAGCAGAAGCAGCTCTGATCCGCTATTTATCACGATTTCGTTCTAATTATAAGCGCAGACGCTGATGATATTCGGACGACGGTAATTCACTGTCATATAATATAACGCACACAACTCAACGCCTATGGTCCGTTCGAATGACACTTTTGTCATCGACAGTATATTATACCAGCATACTCATAACGGTTATTATAAACCCGTATATACACGGCTGACAACTTTCCAGTATTGATGACGTGTCGCCGCATCATTACTATCCTTTTGCAGCCGAGTAAAATTTGTCAATTACTAAATCCGGACTTTTAGAAGGGAAGGGGAAGCCAGATCATATAAAATTGGTAATTTGCGTCATCACCCCCCCCCCCCAGTTAGAGGTAATAGCGGAAGCAAATGTTAGTTTTACATCTGAACGGCCTTTGTTTTCAAATATCATCACGCGTCGTCCTAATGAAATTATAATGTAACAACTTTCACGACGACTTCTAACTGCGCGTCATGATCAGCATAATAATCAATCACAATCGGTAATTAGCTATTACTAATACTTTGTTAAGCATTAATTTACATATGTAAGCATTTATTTCAAGGTGAATCTATTGTAATAATGACGGTATAAATGACATACAGGTTCAAGTCATTATTATACATGACGCTGCACTATATGACACTACACACTATATGACGCTCAACTAGATGACGCTGAACTACACGACGTGGCACTACATGACGCTACACTACATGACGCTACACTACATGACGCTGCACTACCTACATGACACTGTCGCTGCACTCCATGTCGCTGCACTATATGAAACTACATGACGCTGCACTTCATGACGTTCCATAAAATATATGACATCGGACATGACGCCAAACGCGTGACGCCAGCGTCAACTTCGCACGCTGACCATCATTAACGCGGCGCTCGCAAGAAATGACGACCGCAACTTTCCACACACATTATCTCTGTCAACATGAATTTTAATACTTCAAAAAGTGTAATATTTCATGAGAAAAGTAAATATTTTTACAAGTGTTGCTAAGTCATGTCGCTATATATTCATTTTAATTTTGGTAGGTAAATATTTTTTGAGTTTTAACACTAACGTTCTATAGTAAAGAAACCAGCTTACCAGATTGACTGATCAAGCTATCCTGAACAATGGGGGATAATCCAGTAAAGAGTCCGTGAGCTGAATCCAGTTTGTGGGATTTATTGAGGACTTGTTTATTCCAGAAGACATCCTGGTGAGGTAAAAGTTCTCCAGATGGAAGGATGCTGGATCGCGGAGGAGTGTATCTAATATCTGCATTCGATTCTACAAAATAATATTAAACAAAACATAAATACAATAGAAAACACACACTGAATAAACGACTCTTGGATTTCAGGTTCTCTTTTCGCATCATTATTCATCAATGAACACCTTGCAGTGAAAGTCAGCCAGCCCAACGCGCAGTCTTCGTCCACGTGTGAAGAGATGGCAATCCGCCAGATTAAGCATGGTATACAAATAGCAAAATACAATAATACGAGGCATCACTTGGAAATTTTAATGAAGCATTGTTTTGCACAATTGTACAAAGTCTGCGCGACCGAATACCGATAGCCTGCGAGGCCCGATACCGAACGAATTATCTGGCATTTGCTTCAGCAGATGAGTTTCAACATTTTCGCGATTATAGCTTAGCAATTTTTATCATTTTTATTGTCGTTATTTAATTTTTAACTATTTACTGAAACAGCAAAACAGCACAGGTAACGACAGGTAACGACAAGTTTAACGACTAATTCGCCGGCTATTGAGGCTAGTAAAGTTTCTGTGGTTTGCTATATATCCGAAATTTTTAAAGCGACTACTAACGGCTGAGGTCGGAGCCAGTAAAATTTGGCGGCTAGGTGGTTTACCCATTTCAACAAGGGCATTGATTTTGCAGAAATAATAGACAGGGAGGGTTGTTTCATACAAGTTAACAATAAAAAATAAAGGAAGATTTATTCTAAATGACATGATTATATTTATATTCGCCTCGGAACTGTTCATTCTACAGCAGTTACCCCAGTCAGTTCAATAGTGAACTATTCATCGCCGGCCTATTCATATTAGGAGTGCTTATCCCTGCAGAGAACCAATGACTATTATTCCTAGGAAGCTGTACAGCTTTAATAGGCCTATCACATCATCAGGACTATTCATCGTATTCATGACTATTCATCAATTCGTCCCATGACTACTCCTGAAAATCACAATTCTACTGCATGCAGTACATATAATACTAGAATACAGCGTTTAAGAAATCCAAACAGAGTTTCACCCAGTCTATTGAAGAAACCAAAACGGCTTGATTAATATCATAGTCTTTTACAAGGCTACTCCATTTACTCGATTTTCAACAATATTTTAACTGCAAAACCTAACAACAAATAAACACAACGAAAGTCACAATTAATCCACCTGCTGAATTGCCTCCTCCGTTGAAGTTTGGCTGGGTAAAGCATCGAGTAAGTTGATCCAGTTCCCTCAGACTTCGCTCGAACGTGTCGGACATGCCCGGATACTCCTGCTTCCGGCCAGCAGCGTCCGTCAGAGCCATGTTGTGACGGAAGAACAGACGTCGGTCATCAGTCTGCAATTCTACAATATCCACACAAGTTTGAGATAAATTTTTTTTTTTTAAATAATCTGGAAATATACTAGGAAATCAACAAAAACAGTTTAAAAGAATACGCTTAAATTGATCACCACTCTCCAGTGATGTAGTCAGAGCATTTTTCTCAAGGCCAAGGCATGGCCAAGGCATTCGTTTTCAATGCCAGGGCAAGGCAAGGCATTTGAAAAATTGGTTAAGGCAAGGCAAGGCAGTAAAGTGCCGCAAGGCAGCCTCAAGGCATGAAATGATATAGTCAAGGCATTTTTTTCACGGCCAAGGCATTTTTTCCAAGGCAATTCTTTCCAAAACAAGCCAAGGCATTTGAAAAATTGGCCAAAGCAAATTAAGGCAGTAAAGTGCCTCAAGGCAGCCTTGAGGCAAGGCATCAAGGCCAAGGAATACATCATTGCCACTGTCATATGCAATGTATAATGTGTCTATGGATGTAAAAATTATACATTTTTTGCATTTCATTAAGCCACAAATTTTATTTCTGAAGTCCTCCCTGGCGTTAATAATATTTTGCTGACTTTTTCAAGTCCCTGCATAGTAACACTTTAGGTTTATTAAGTCCGACATACTGGGCAATAAAAATAATCTAAATAAGATTATTTTTATTTCAAAATCTTGCCCATTTCAGGAATACCGCACCACAGTGAATAGTTAATGTTACATTGCAAATTACAAATCGTTTCGGACATCTTTCGAAACGAACTGTACAAGACGCCCATTTTACACAAATTTCAGTGGTCATTGTGCACCGTTGAAAGCGTTTTTTGTCGAGTTTCAACTTGATCTTGAATTTATTGTATTTTTCGACCGTGTAACTTAAACCAAGCATTTAAATTGTTACAATCTCACATAATTCTGTATTTCTGAATCTTTGATATGACTTCGCACAAAACTATGTCAACAATCTTATACATAATAAACGGTCACATTAAATAAATAGCAACTTTAAACATAAAAATTACAAATTGTTTAAACCTTGCGCAAGGAATTATTTCTGGCCTATAGTTCAATCCGATGAGAGCTTGACCAAGAATGTTAAGAAGTAAACATAAAAAGTGCTTATTAAGTATGGTGGTAAAAACATGTCTATGCATTGAAATAATATGTCAGTAACTCACTCCGACCAAAAGAGATGACATGTCAATAGTCGGTATAACAAATTCATCAAATGAACGACGATAAACACCAAGCAATGAATAAAGAAAAAAAGCATGCTATTAGGCCTACATATTAATCTCTGTTTGAATTGAGTTTATAAACTAAAAAAATGAAAAAATGAAAATAAAGAGAACAACTGAGTTCATAAACTTACTGATTTTCGATCTTGGTTCCCTAGGTCCGTCGACTGTGACTTTAATTGCTTTCTGATAGGTAGCAACTTGCGGTGGATTTGTACTCACCGCAATTGTCAATGCAAAACTCTTTCCTAGGTAACACAAAATTCTACTAGTTAACAATTACATTTTTACTACTTTTTAAAATTGATTTCTAGATGATTATTTTTTATTATAGCATTATTAAAAACTTTCTTTATTGAATAATATTTCACAACAATATTATTAACAAATATACAATTCTTAACTAAACTTAACTATATATATTATAACGTCCGTAATTGTATAGAAATACAGTCTATCAAATTTTAAGTTTCATAAAACATAATGACTTCCGAAAGCATTCATTTTAATAATGATTACCTTAAAGCAAATAATGGTGTTTTAAATTTGTCCATGACAGTGATTATAGGACTGAAATAAATTTCATAGGTGTAAGTTTCAGAGGTGAATTGCTTCACTACAGTAACAGCGGACAAATCAAGTCAAAATTGTACCGACAACGTCTGAACTGAGAAAGGTCTAAACAACTTTTCTTCCATGGAGTGCAATATTTTTACAAATAACAAGATTAGAGTACAGCTTTAAAATTATCACACTAAATGAAGCTTTCGTCAAACATGATAGATGCGATTATTTATATAAAACTTAATCCAATATGCTTATTGATCATTATTTTAATGCATGCCTTCTCATGATATATGAGCTTTAATTCACCAATAAGCATGGTAGAAAACGGTATACGAAAAAGAAAAGAAAATCAATAAGGAAACTAAACAATTCACATAAGCAGAAAAACGTTAGACAAAATGAAAAATGAAAGCACATTCAAACAAACAACATGTACATACGAGCAAAGGATTATCAATTCAAATTATGGTAGTGAACAACAATCAAATCATAAATAATCGAAGTATGTAAAGCCTAGCTAGGCCACCTAACGAATGGGTATGAATATATTGTAATTTACAATCGAAGATTCTGTATCAAAACTTTCGGCAAATGTTTTGCACATTTGTTCTTTAATCAGAGTTTTTGAATCTGAACATTTCAATTTATATTGCTGTTTTAGAGCTGTAAAATCAGCAATGTCCAAAACGTCAATCGATAGTTTTGTGTTGATAACATTAGTTTTTAATAGCTTATCGAGAAATATATATCGATGATAATTATACAATAATTTAAAATATAGGAAACCACTGTAAAATTGGCATTGCCGAATAGTATTTTCCTGTTTTATTTTAAATATTTTAACAAATATACTGTCATAAGCATGGCTCAATTCATTAATATCAGTTTTCGACAGAGTGGTGGCAGATATGCCATACAGCAAAATTGGTAGAGCCTGTGAATGAATAAGATGTAATAAAACATTTTCAGAAGAACTGTTACCAATACGACCGAAAATAGCATTAACTGTTTTGTAAAACTTATATTTCGTCTCCTTCCAGCAAAAGTTAACTCTCTTAGCACTTTTCAAGTAAACACCAAGAAATCTAGTTTGATTTGTCCAAGAAACAGTTGTGCCACAGAGTTTCAAAGGGGCACATTCTACTCGATATCTTGGACCGACACGCAAACAATGACATTTCACAACATTAATTGGCAAATCCAATATATCAGCTTTTAATATTTTGCCCTGGGAACAATTTATATAAATTGACAACCACTAATAAATTGCTGTTGATATAATATTTATTAGACTTATTAATTCTAAGTTCGGAATTGCTGCTAAAACGCGTACGCATCACAACATTCCATTAAAATGTGATGACCCGATAGCGCAATCAGTAGCGTGGTCGCCTCATAATCGTTGGGTGGCAGATTCGAATTCCGCTCCAGGAGTGTTGAATAGTAACAATCTTGGGCAGTTTGTTTGCGTCCCATTGACTTGCAATGGACGCGTTTGCGTCCATTGCAATGATTTTTTGAGTGGCCCGCGGGTCCGGTCGGGTCAGTTATTCAGTGGATCGGGTGCAGTGGGTCGGGTCGGTTCGGCCGAAAAAAGTCACCCACGTCCAACTCTGCTATATATTACCCATGGAAATGAATATGTTGATAGGTTAAGATGTTAATATTTTGATATTAATAATAATTATAAGAATAATGTAATAATAAGCTGTTTGGACCTTAATTAAGTATTGTTAAACATAATATAGACATGCGTTTTCAAGGAGGTCTAGAGAGATTTCATCACTAACAATCTAAGATAAAAGTCCGTTTTCATTGAGACCTTTTGAAACGAATAGCTTTATCATATTGAACAAAAATTGAGTACGTAAGTAACAAAAGAAGTTAGCAAACTTTGTGAAATATAAAGTGTCCAACTAATTTTTACTACCTCTCTTTCTCATTGTCCATCTGGATTTGTCACTCTATATCTCTCTGTGTCAATTTCTTCCTATCTCTTTCTCTCTCTCTCTCTATCCATCTCTTGCTATCTCTTAATCTTCTGACTTTCGCATTCTTTCCTATGATCTTTGTCATGGATATTTGGCAAGATATTGTTACTGACGTCACGCACCAGCACGATGACACGCCTCTGCGCGCAGTATGTTGGCTAAATTTTGCCGATAATATTATTGCTGCCACTTCATCGAAGTCTCGAAAGCACGGCTAATCGTTTAATTGCATGCGGCGGTTCAGATGCGTCATATACTTTATATATATTAGAGTCATAGCTCAGATTTGTTCCCATTGAAGTTTTGTTCTGATCGATTCCACACTTGAAGCAGTGAACCTCGATTCCAGCTAGAGTCGACTTTAAATCCCCCCCAGTTAGACCATTTTTCCTTAGTTGTTGTAGAATGTGACTATGCAAATACGCGATGAAGAAGAGGAAGACAGACAGACGGAATGATAAGAGGGAAGGCAGACAGGCAAACAGATAGACAGCGACAGTGAGGGCATGGATTGAGAAAGATAATGAGAGAGAAAGAGAAAAAGAGAAAGAAAGACAGACTGTCAGAGCCACAGACAGGGAGAGAAATTGACAGACAGAAGAGAAACAGAGCGGCAGTGAGAGTCAAAGATGGGCAGAGAGACACAGAGAAAGAGTCAGAGAGACATTCAGAGAGGGAAATACACAAAAAGGACAGCGAAAAGGATAGAGAAATTAAAGGCGCTCTTTGATTGTCTAGTTTTGTTTATCATTTCCAGGTAATATGCTGTTTGATATTTTGCCTATGTTGTCACAATTTATCTGGAAAAGTGATAAAAGCCGATTCCTTATAAAGATACAGAGATCGGTAGAAAGAGATCGGGAGATATCGGGAGAGAGAGAACTAAAGAGACATACAGACGTACAGACAGACAGAGAGAGACAAACATATATATAGAGAGAGTAAAGGACAGAGCCAGAGAACACTGCATAACGTAGGCCTGCATAACGTACACGTGCTTGTACGTTATGCAGAGGCTAGACCTTTGTCACATTTGATCCTTTGGTCCACTTCTGTCCCCTCCTCCTTTTTGTCCTATGGGAATGACAGAGATAGCCTGCGACCTATGTGAGGCATGCACAGCTCAACGTTCTGTTTAAGTGGTGTTCCCATTAATTTCACACAATAAATTCTGACAACTGAAATGTCAAAAAATGCGCTTCCAGACTTGTATAAACTAATGAGCAAATCTTATTGGGTTTTAGATTAGACTTGAATGCATTTTTAAGATTAATTATTACACATTTATTCTATTCTATTCGCATTGATTTCTAATTGAACGTTCAGTGTTATACCGCTAGGTATATTCGTCTACATGCATACAATCAACAAGTCCTTAAATACATAGATTGTAAGAGGTGTGTGCTAGTGTAGTTAATAATTGAACCACACACTTCTTAGTGGCCATTGGAGCACTACATTATCCTACTATCTTGTTA
>JAQFYQ010001416.1:0-13346 GCA_034694885.1 Buchholzia appendiculata | reverse complement strand
GAGAGAGAGAGAGAGAGAGAGAGAGAGAGAGAGAGAGAGAGAGGAGGGAGTATAAGTAAAGTAAGCGGTTTCAATCGAGAATTAGTCATTTAAATTAGTTTCGAAGAGTTGGACACTTTGCCTGAGAGGCGCGGTAATGTGATCGTCTCTGATCTTCATAGGAAGACTTGAAGGAGCGTGTTAGAGAGACATTCATCACCGGACGTGTCCGTCCTTCCTCCTCGACAGAACCAGTCATTACCTGCGCTGTGAGACTGCACCTTATGAAGAAGCAGTCACTGATATACTCGTAACTCAAGGAATTCCAGCAGCAGCCGACAAACAATTAATTTGTTACATTTATCTCCTGGGGGTTTAATGTTTTGGGATTGACTTATTTTGTTGAACTTTCAATATTAAAACTTATAATTTCTGATCACAGTTCATGATATTTCGTGTAACAATTCAATGCTTATAAATCAAAATTAGTGACAGAGTAGTGCGAGTTGACATAAGGGGCGAATTTGTTAAATTGACTTTAAATAGTTATAGTGGAGACAGTCCAAGACACTGTGGATTTTTTTTAGTAAATACATTAAAACAAGATTTTAATTACACCGGGTTAGAATAGGGTGGGTCTGTAATGTGGTGCGAGCTGGAGATTGTATAACTTCAGTCAAATATGTGTTATTATATCCGTCGCATGTAAAATGTATTAGTGTATTAATTAAGATAGTACGACATCACAGTATGGTTTTGTTATTCAAAACGCGCATTTAGTTATAGATTTTATAACTATGTAGGCCTACAAAATTAATTTTACGATTCAGTGCATCATGAAATCCTAGATCGACAGAGTCAAGAGGAGGTCAAAATTAACTGATTGGCAGTGATTGCATCTAGCGGAATTTTTCCGTTCGCCAATTTATGCTTATTATCATGCTATTTGTTGTTATTTTCCCGAAAAATTCTACGTAATAACTCGAAGCGATATAGTTTAATGTACAAATAACGAATTCTGTCTCAGATTGAAACCGATGCACATTATAATACAGCAGAATCGTTTCGCGATTTACATGCAAAACAACACAGCATTGTGTACTTACGAATAGGTCGACGTACATAGCATATTAGCAATCATTAAAGTAACGGCAGTGCTACAAATGCTATGCGAAATACAGAGATCCACACACTTTATGATACAATAACTCAAGTTCACTGTCGATTAATTGTGACTCTATTTATCACTGAAGGTAAGATAAAAAATATGTCATTTCTACCTGACTTCGCCCGCTCCAGAAAATAAATACTAATAAACCACACATTTCGGACGAACCTAAACTTCTAATTCATTATTAAATTAGTGATACATCGATCATTCGGTTCCTGCAGAAGAGCAGTTTGATTGATAAATCGCGATTAAATAAACCCGTTTACACTTTTAATATCGAGCTCGGTACAAAACAGACTCAAAACATAAATAATTAGAATGCCCAAAAATTCGCAACCTTCAAAATATAAAAAACACAAGTAAACTCTAAAAGCTTCTGTCAAATTACTAACATTGCAACATAATATAAATACGTATATGATCATTCATGTTTAAAAATTAAATGTCTAATAAAATATAGCTTAAAAATATATACACAACAGGAACACTTGGAGCAACATTTACACTAAATCTAGCTATTCGTCCAAACTCATAATTGTTTCATTTACCGTATACAAACATATCTTACAGACTTCGGACAGCATAGTTCTGCACTTTCAAATAACTGTTATCATTGGAGATGCTCTGAAGAAGTATAATCAGGTAAAATATTGATAAATAAACAGAAATGAACTCGATGAATATGATACTGTAAAAGTACCATACACTGTATGTTGAAGTCTGACAATATTTCTCAGGCATTAAATCTTTCACTTGAAAATTCCGTAAATTGCTTTAGTTCAGCTGTATAACTGTACATTATGATGACAAAATGCAAACAAAACAAAAAATTACAAATATAAACGGAAAGAAACCAATCGTGTTGTAAACCTCTCTGTTCTGCGCCCGGTGTGTGTAATGCAGGTAATCTAACTGTACATTTACTACACCTTACATTAATACGGTCTATTAATTTAATACGGTCTATTACTGTTTAATAATACACATTCACTTACATTCACTTACATTCACTCACATTCACTCACATTCACACACATTCACTCACATTCACATTCACTCACATTCACTTACATTCACTCACATTCACTCACATTCACAATCACATTCACTCACATTCACAATCACATTCACTCACATTCACTCACATTCACACACTCTCACTCACTGACAATGACTCACATTCACACACTCAACAGATTCACTGGAACTATATAAAGAATTTGTACAACTGCTTTAAACAATACTTATAATATACATGTACTTATGTTAGTACTATTATTTATACCATATTTAAATAACTTTACATAACTTATCAAACTGTACAGGGTATTTCAAATATGATGTCACGAAGGAGGGGGGAGCGGGGGTCGTCGAAGCGTGACAAATTGTGACAAGAAGGGAGGGGGGTTTAGCCCGACGTGACGTCACGCAAAAAAAATTGGCGTAGCCAAAAAACATTTTGTGTAGCAAAAAATATTTTTTCAGAAATTTTGGATCTTTGTTGGAAGGATTTTTTTTGTTTTTTATCGATCGCCCCCCCCCGCTCGTCAGAAAATTTTTCACTCAGAGGGGGTTCAGATATGTGACGTCATTATTTAGGGTGTCGCGAGGTGTGACAGATTGTGTCAAGGAGGGCAACGGTAAAACGTAAAAAGGGTAAAACGAGCAAAATACATGTATTGTGCAAACGTTAAAAATTGATTTTAAAGAAGCAATTTTCTAATTTGCGCCAGATCCGACAACCAAGCTATTGCATAAAGTAGTCCGCTATAAGCAATACAAGCAAGCAATTGATAGATAAAACATCTAAAATAAATACTACACAATTAGATGTTAAGGTAATTCAAAGTATTTGTCAAATACATTTTGCCAATTGCTAGGCATTGGTAATGTAAAGCGTGCTGCAAACTATATAGAATAAATTGTGAAACTAAAAAAGGTTTCTTTCGATGAAATGAACGCCAAATATTATCACCCTTTAAAAATAGATTGCAAAAGGAAATATCAGTAAGGAATACAATTTTCTTTAATTCCCATTCCGAATTCCTCTTCCATGACACATATTTATGATTCAATTCCACCATTAATCTTCAATAGCGCAGAGATTTATGCCTCGAACAAGTGAATTTCAAAGATGAGCAACGGCGGTAACACGGGCCTGGTTACTCTCAGAACCAAACGATCCATTTATTTTCTTCAACTTTCCAACCAAAACAATTCTACTGGC
The DNA here is from genome assembly GCA_034694885.1 of Buchholzia appendiculata. Classification (NCBI taxonomy): domain Eukaryota; kingdom Metazoa; phylum Annelida; class Clitellata; order Enchytraeida; family Enchytraeidae; genus Buchholzia; species Buchholzia appendiculata. Next base: position 9,969 of record JAQFYQ010001416.1, on the reverse strand, counting down.
TGCCGCGTGACTGTGAACTTCTCTCGTAACGAAACCGCGGAAGGACTTGACAAGTGAATTGTCAGCGAAGCCCTCTGATGCTCCAGTCTGCAGCGCGCGGGGTCCTGAATGCGACGAAGCCGTTTTAGACAAAATGCATTCGCTAATCCCACCATCGGTTCCAGCCCCCCGACACATTGCATCGATGCCTTGTACTTCCTGTGACTGAGACAGTACCGCAGCAGTCGAAGCAGAATCGTGAATGCCGTCAGGTCTGCAGTTAGAACAGCTTCCACATTTGCTACTGGAGGAGTGATTTCTTCTGTCATGAGGCAAAGCGACTCCCTTTTTTCGACCTAGTACAAGATTTTCCCTATTCATCGCAACTCTTGATTCAAGATCTTTAATCGGTGTCGGAAATCTTCGTGCTTCATGGTCGCACTGACAAGTGGCAGCTTTTATCTCAACTACTTGAATGCCAGCTCGCCTCATAGAAACTTTGTAGCCACGAATCTGTTCTAGACAAAATGCATTCGTTAATCCTTCGCTAACTGAACCGTTCAGTGTCTGTGACGTCACCGATTCACCGGGACAGCCACGGGCAACCTGCGCCTCTAGGGCGTGCCTACTAACGTGCCTAGGATTATCAGCAGTCCAACTTTGCAAATACGTCGCACGGCGTCTGCGTTCGTTGTCACAATACGGATGACATTGTCGATGACGTGCACGAATCACAGCCAGCTTTCTGTGACGCCGATGACGTCCAACGTCACACACAGAATGTAAGCAACTGTTCGTAATTGTACCAACTCGTGTGACGTCATCAGCTGTGACGTCATTAAGAGTGCTATGCAGAGGATAGTTGAGTGTGCTGTGGAAAGCCACTCCGCCCTCTTTCTCCTCCCCCTCCTCCTCCCAATCCTCCTCCTCCTCATCCACACAGTGGAGGCCCAGGGTTGACAATTGCTCCCTCAGCGTACTTCTCTCACTCCCGCAGCTGATGACCGTCACGTCAGTCAAATCAATGGGGGAATAACTCGAGGACCCCGGGCCTTCTTTGATCCCCTGCCACGACGACCCATCTGGGGATGAACGTAGCTCTGTGATCGTATCGGTTGATGCTGATGGCGTATCAGCTGATGACGTCAACGTGGTCAAGTTTGAGAGAACTGAATTACGATCCTTCAAGCTGTTGATATCCGTGCATCCGTGGTTTCTTCGCATCGTCGTCGTACGGTCCGAGTCCAGATCAGTCCAAAGTGAAGTATCGTTAGAGTTAATGTCATTACTTGGTCCACCCGTCCGTCTTCGGGTGACCATCTCGCAGATGGTTCGCTTGTTCTTCCCTACAGTTAACCGACAGACCGGGTCTGCAACCTTAACCGTTTGGACTGGATGTCTGCTGAAGATGGGATGTTCCTCTGGGCTGAACCTCTTCTCGGTGCATTCCTGGCCGGCGACGAGAACGACTGATGTGTGGCTCGTTCTCGGCGTGACTGTGACGTAATTGCCTGTGACGTCATGATTGTGGAACGAGTCAGGTTCATACGCAGCTGGAAAAGGTTCCTGCTGGTTGCCTTGACAACTGCTGCAGAAGTTGTTGTCGCCATGGTGATGAGGATAGCTTGGAATTCGACAGGCGACAGGGTCAGATCGACTCCGAAACTGACTGCAGGATGGTATCTAAAATAATGAGCAGGAATCAGAACTTGTATTTCATTGGAAAACAATATAAAGTCGAGATTAATGCCGCAAAATATAAAAAGACGTTGAAAATCAAGGGATTATCATAGAAACGAGATTTTTTTAGAAGATAATGATTTTAGACGATTTTTGATCGAAATTTTGCAGACTGCTTCTTCGTCACCAAAGTTGATCAATGGACTAATGATTTAAATTAGTCGATTTGTTTAAGTCGTATCAAACAGGCAAACCTTAGATATTTGATTTAGTCAAATGCATAGTGGAATGCTAGGAAAATCAATAACTTGATAAATAAATAACTATCAAATAAAACGTGTAGTATATATTAATGAATTTCTGTCAATACAATAGTCTAAGCATGCTTCAAGCAATTTTTTCAAGAAGAGCAAATTAAAAGTCAGGATTCAGGAACGGCATCCTGCTGTAAAGCTGTACTTCGGTATTGATAAATAAAAAAGGATTAAATTGAGAATGTTTAGTTCAAATTTTGAACTAAGCGCACCATTTTGAATAATCGTACTTCGCTATAGATTGATTGATTGATAGATTGATGGAGGCTTAACGGCACGTCAGCACAAATAGGCTATATTGTGGCTTCGGTGGGTAAAAACTTCACGTCGAAATTCAGTTATGGTAAAAGTATAAGCCACAATAAATAAATAAAACAATAAAAAATTTAAAACAATTGCATTAAAAATACTCACATATATCTAATTAAAATTTGGAAGTTAAGTGAACTTCCCTGAGGAAATTCAAAACATTCACAACTGATGACACAGTATTGAACAGGTCATACAGTGAGCTTACTGAATAGTGTTTAATTCTCATTGGAGCAAAGTCTACACAGTGCAGCAAAATGTGCTCCACTCTCAAAGGACATTGACAGTGAATACATTGCTTGAAGCATGCTTGGCAGGCTGATATATTAATGAATTAACAGATAACAATTAACAGATAACAATGTGTGAGATGTGCGTGACCAATGCGTGATTGGTTACACACACTTCGCTATAGGACTAACTATTAAGTGGAACAACGCCGAAAAGACAGGGAAATCCGCAGGTTTCGTGAAAATGAGATCAAGATAAATTAAAAGATAAACAACAGTTGCTACTTAAATTTAAATGACCTGCTTTTATGACAAATAAAGTATACTGAAAAGTTATCTTACCGAGTTTTCCTTATTCTCGCCATTTCTCCGTTTCTCTCGATGCCCCGTCGAGTCTTTATAAGAAGCGCCGCATCCTACTGGCCAATCACGTGCCGGCTTCTGCTTCATGACGTCATGAGAAGCCATCATTCTGGCCGAATCTAACTTGTCGTTCACGTTCTTCTCGATGACGTCATTATGTTTCTTCTCGTTGCCTTCCTGATGCCGAGTGACGTCACCGAGGTATGTAGGCGTTCCAACAAGCGCGCTTCTCGTGGCTTTCTCTGAAAACTTTCCCGACGACTCGTTAGCTCTGCTGGGAACTTTTGCTTGACTTGAAGAGAAGCGACGAGAGCAAAGTATGACAGGTGAAAGACGATACTCACTGGTGGTAGAGTTGGTTTGTTGGAGGTCACGTGTGCGCCTTTGACGCTTGACTCCATGGGACACCGTGTACTGCCGGTGCTTGGATAGCCCGGTACAGGTCACATCCGGGATCTTGTGGACGCGATGTGCCAGGAGCCCGCAGAGTTCCATGTTCAGCTGAACGAGCTGCTGCTGGATGTAACTCGACTCTTCAAAGATCCGCAACTACACATAACAAATGTCAATAGATTACTTAGAGAATGCTGGTTAACAACTTAACACCTGATTAATGATGTTAAATGAAGGTGATGATGACCGTGATGATGATGATGATGATAGCGTTCTGCTCGTAGGCAGGTTCTGGTTGTGATTCGTTGTCTAACGTATTATTGCGCTTGACTTTTACGACCGATCCACTTGGCCAGATGAGCACGGGTCAAAGATTCTTCTGTCGCAAGTAATGGGATGTTAACATATTTCTCAGGTTTGCTACCGAATTAACCAGCCGCAGCGGGGAGTCGAACTGTCAATATTTGTACCGTGGAATGTGCATGGAGTGTACAATGGAAGATATTTATAAAGTTCAGTAAAATCAGAAATGAATTTAGTACTGCAAATTAATACCTTGACGAATAAATATTCGACGACGGATAAAGCAAATACTGTTAAATCATTAAACGATTTAAGTGAAATTTGGCGATTTGCACAATTATTATATGTATCTTTGATGTAAGAACGTTCAACATCTAGCATCAATGTCTCCATTGTTTCCATTCATTCCATAAATAATCCATGGGATTAGCCAAAAAAAATTGACGTCGAGTTTTATTCTTTGTACTCTTTCATCGCGTAATCGTCCAAAGGTAAATGCGACAATGTCAAGAGCGTCTATAGAAACGCTGAGTTCAAAGTACTGTATGTACATCCAAACACGATCTGTAAGCTCTCCGCGGTCACTCCATACATAGCATGTAATTAGTTAAAGGGCGAGGGTCAAGAGATCGTTCAATATTGAAACTATCTCAACAAAACACGATTGCCATTTTTACCGTACGATTTATTTTTCTTAATTAATGCCTTGTAGTACGCGTCAGGATATATTTCAAGCGACATTTTAATTGGTGAATAACATATTATTAATTCATCAAGTACAAATACAAATACAAAAGTAGCACAAAAGTAGCACACATTTGTGCTACAAAAGTAGCACAAATACAAATTCAATAAAAATAACAAATAAAAATAAAATAAACAGCGTGACAGTCAAAATAAATAAACAGCATGCTTGTCGACAGAATAAACAATTAGCTTGAAATAGCTTTAATTACATAACTTAATGAAAGCGCATCGAGACTGCAGCACTTACAATTCTGTCCATTGCCTTGTCGACAATGTCTCAATCATATCCATCAATGCTATCAATGCATCTGTGCTCAAGCTGACAACGGTCAAACGGTCAGAAGTTCGCAACGGAAATGTTCGGTCTACCAGGAGATCAGTAATCAGTATATATGTATTAAACAGGGCCACGGTTTTATCTGCTGAAGGGTATCAAACCCTAAGGTCAAAATTTATGGCTAAAATTCGATTTGCCATTGATTTACTTTAGACAAATGCAAATGCAACAAAATAACATTATTACTCGGTCTATCTATATATTAATCGGAATTATATGTATTATAAAGCTATAGACCTATACAATCCAAGTCATTAATTAAGAGCTCCCGCGAAGAACATTAATTCGATAATCAAATCCACATCTAGTTATCACTGAAATCTCCTAAATTCGAGAACCGGTATTTCATCAGCGAGCTATTAAAGCAGAGATTTCAGTTCTAATTAAAACACTAATGAATATTTCTTGCTAGTTCTTACTCGGCGGTCAAACGAAATCTTAATTTGTCCATCGACAGTCATCTCGCCGCACGTTACTCCATCACTGAAACCTCGCAAGGTCCAGCATGCCACCAACTCAACGCGATGATTGATCGCCTGGGACTGTCCACCGCTTAATTATACCAATATCTCTCTCTCTCTCTCTCTCTCTCTCTCTCTCTCTCTCTCTCCTTCCCTCTCTCTCTAGCCTTGCTTTGATGCCCAATCGTGTGAAGTAGTTTCGGCCAATCAGAGACGGAGGGGAGGGGTGGAGACTCCTCGCCCCTCAACCATTATCACATCTACACGCGTCTGAGAAATGCACTGAACTGTTTGGGAAAGCGCAGTAGAGATGATAGTGATATGACCTGTCCACCAAGAATATGCCACATTATTCCCAAATGTACTTCTTGAATACATTGCGTTTACCGTATACACCTGTGGTATGTGATCGGAACCTTTTTGTGTCGCTTTGTAGTCCACACTAACCAAACCGACGTCACGTGACTACAACACGTCGCCCAGTCGCAAAATGTCTATTCCAATAATGGATAAACTAAGATTGTAAAACGCTACGGTATAATTTACCAACGTCACGTGACGAGTGATCTAGCGGCGTTACAATGCGTATCACATTCTACGGAAAGATTCACGCGACAGATAACATTCAGTTGATTCTTTGTGGGCACGACCTCATGCAATAGAAGATCACCTGTTGCATGAATCACACCGTTCTAGTCTCTCTTGATAAGTTTCTAATCTGCGCCACATAACAATATGACGTGCGTATTTCCATAATAAAGATGTCAAGTTAAGTTATTTCAAGTTTGCCTACATGTCGTCGACGTCAATCTTTTAGCCAAGCAGTAGAATAGGCGTTCGACAGAACATGATTATAACCAGGAGTGTGATGGCATGAATATTTCCCCACAGGCATGTCTAATTAAAAGCTTGTTCAATTCAAGATTGCAAAGATTAACACTTTTTATGACTGAGATGGGCTTTATTGTAAAATGAACTATTGAATATCTAAATAGCTGGAATGCACTTCAAAACTTGCGGTTATAACGGACATAATTACAGATTGTCATTCCGTATACGATTTTATCTTCATCATCGTTTGTCCTCTGCTTTCCGGCAGGTTCTTCACAGTCCCATCTTTTGTACATGATCTGATCAGCTTCTTTTAAATTGCAAAATAGTTCCCATCATCAAATTCCGTTTTTCTCACTCTCAATTCTATCACAGGCTTTTAAAAATCCCATCTCCTCTTGCTAAATAACTCGTATAATATTGTACTACCTAACTTTTATAGAATATGTGCAAGCATATTAAGTTGGGGGGGGGGGGGTATAATGCACTCGATGCTGTTTCGCACAAATATTTGGATCGATTGAAATCAATCCTTAAATTTGATGCCACTCTTTATTCAAATTTAAGTTGATATTCATCTATTTGAATTTGTATTCTGACTATTTTTCAGTGGCCGAATTTGCCAAGAGTTAATTACACCAGCCAACAGTTAAAACTACGATTTAGTCGACGTATTTCTTCAAATTGCTGCAGACTGTTGTTCTGATTGGCGAAAGAACCAATGAAATTCTTTCTGCATTTTCCTACATTTGGTACGGAAGTATACGACTATGTAGAATTGAAATTAAATTACAAATAATTCACTATACCATGAGCGTTCTGTAAGTTTCATCACGTGGAACTTGTGTAGCCTTGAGAATGGTGATTAATGTACACAATGATATATGCTGCCGTGTATTTGTCTGTACTCAGTTCCTGTACGCAATGTTTCCTCTTCATCACACAAGTGCCATCAATGCTCCCCATATACTGAACAGTGATGTTTCTCAATTTCCTGTGATCAATATGATTCAAGCTTCAACGAGTTATCTCCACTTGTGTGCCAAATGTGTTAATCGATTTAAGGCGTTCCGAGGGCCATCTCGCCTTGGCCACGCCTACTTTTCCACGCCTACATCCAGATCCTTATTCAAAGAACAAGGGCAGAGTGTATACTTCGCAGGACATCTTTGATTTCCAATCCACATCTCTTTCTTTGTGCATGTTCCTGTCTCAAGATAAACGTCTGCTTCCGTTGATTGATTAATTTAGATGTGAACAAAGGCATGTGAGTTGTATACCTAAACTATACGCCTCCCTTATATAAGCCATTAACTAAAATGCCCAAAATGAAAGTTGTACATATACAAATGTATGTTAAGATTAAATCAAAATAAGTTAAACAGTGACTATGTCGCAAAAGAAATCTCCCGAAAAGGGGTAGCATCGCAGTTAATTGCGAAAACAATATAACCGTTACCCGTCTCTCTCGTTCTCGTTAAACCTGGTCTCGTTAAACCTTCCTCATCAACATTGATATTGTTCCTTTCTTGTTCTACTCTTCTAATTTCTTTGATTTCAATCACTCTAGCTGAGACACTTACACTGATGGTCACTCCTTGTATGTCTTTAACTATCTGTCCATCCGTCCGTCTGTCTGTCTATATGCCTGTCTGTCTTTCTGGTTATCTGCCTCTGTCTCTCCCTCTCTCTCAACGAGAGAGAAGGATGAAGTCTCTGTCTCTGTCTGTCTGTCTTTCTGTCTGTCTGTCTGTCTGTCTGTCTGTCTGCAAGTAGTTAATTAGTGCATCGTTAAATAAATAGTTTAGAATGATCTGCCAGCATTTTCAACCCACTATATAAAATCTTAACAGTATTTGATATTAACCATTCAGCTGAAGAATAACTGATCCCTAGCAAGTTCTCATAGGCTCGATTAAGAAATTTTCCAACGTCCGACGAAAATAATAAATTAATGTTCTAGCCTCCATCATGAAGACCTGAGGAATTGAACCCCTAACCTCTAGACACTAAGTTCTTCACGCTACAGTGACTACGAACAAAGAACTTAACCGGCCGTCATATTTGTCTAATGAACCATGAGCATTTAGTGAACTGGTCCACGATAGAGTTTAGTGAACAGAATCTTTGGTGAAGACGTTAGTGGACAGAATCTGTAGCACAGGTTAACTGGAAATGAAGAGACAGTACAGAGGGGACAGTACAGAAGAGACAGTACAGAGAGACGGTGTAATAGTAGAGGACATTAGAGTGGACATTAGAGTGGACAATGACTGGCTTGGGCCCCTCGTGCCACTCACTCAGCCCTTTGTATACACTGCGTTGATATCAGCATCAACACTGCATGCTTTAATAAGGACAGCTAATCAGAACCGATTGTATGCTGGTCACGAATGCCCGGATGAGCAGGTGGTCTGAGACAGGTCACGTGATAAGTCTATTCCGGGTCACGTGGGCTGAGGCCTTAACCTACTTCCGCTTCATTGCTACTCGAGAATTGCATCGAGGGTCAAATAATTGTTCTTCCCCCGGAGCAGCGGCGAGGTACGGGATTCAATGAGATGCCAGGAAAGGTGTTACACCCAGTGACCGTCAGGACTATGGTCACCCTCGCCGGGTGCCCCTCTCCGGTCACCCCCTCCGGTCAACCCTATCCGGTCACTCCGGTCACTCTCCGCAAGATGGAGCGCGCATTTCTTACTCTCTTTATTTGTGACACGCGCTTGATAGCTTAATCAACAGCAGCTGTTCGCGTCGTCAGCCCAATGCTATACAAATCAATGGCTGCTCAAATCACCACATGTAAATAAATCAATGTGCAACTAATGCTGTCCATGCTGTCCATGACAATTGAGTTAGAAACAGATAAATTTCAAAATTCAAACAATAAGCTTATTAATTTATCGACGATTAAGTCGGTTACAAAAAGAGAATACGATTGCAGTTAGCATAAGAATAATGAATCAATTGGCATGCATACCAGAATATGAAATAAAAGAGGCAACAGTCAGAATATAACCGAGAGGGGTGAATAAAAAATATATGTATATATCGAGAGAGAGAGAGAGAGAGAGAGAGAGAGAGAGAGAGAGAGAGAGAGAGAGAGAGAGAAGGAGAAAGAGAGAGATTTAACATTTTATTCAATAATCATTGCTTAAACTGTTTTCTTGCACGCAGAACAGTGAAATATTGAATAAAATCATAAATGTTAATAAATCGACAATTTGTTAATTTTGGAGCAGCCAACAAAGTGTACATTTTGGATATCGTTAATAAATAGACAACATGACTGTGAGACTCACTACATCATTCGTGTCTAAATCTTAATCGTTCTATGCTTTTACAAGTTACATTTGCTGAATAAACCATAGATGTTACTGACGCATTTTAATTGGTGTGGAGTAAAGAATAACAATAACAACGTTATAGATTTAAAAAAATCAGTAATGTATCGATTTTCCTCTGAAGTGCCCGTATAATGTTGATATCAAAATGCCAGACGCTTAATTTGTTTTATTTGATTTAGAATATGTTCTATGCAATAATGCTAATGATCACGTTTCTTACTTTGACGACTATATGTAATTATAATGTACCACTTTGAAGACTGTGCGGTGACCTTCAGTTTCTAAAGTATAATGCCACCAGTTGATTACTTGAAACGCAAACTCAAAGACACCGCAACTCAAGATACCGGTGACACCGGCATACACTCCAGCTAAAATAATGACCGGTATGACAAACTAATCGTTATCTGAGTCTCGTATCTAAATTAGAGGTCGCACATGTTGGTATAGAGTTGTAAGCAATAGCATTCAAATCTGTTTATCGCTTTCTGTTATTCAATTGAATGCACCAACATTGCATTAAACCGCATTAGGTTTTATGTTCGCAATCTGTGGGCATTGCTAGAGGCTATCATCAACATTCCCGTTGTCGTGTCCTCACCAGTGGGGTCAACTGTTGACCCAATCACTCTCACTCTCACCCTCCCTCTCTCTCCCTCTCCCTCTCCCTCTCTC
>JAQFYQ010001415.1:0-13347 GCA_034694885.1 Buchholzia appendiculata | reverse complement strand
ATGGACGTCCTGCCATTTTAATGACCCCATTAATCATTCGAACAAAAGCCCGCCTTGACACTTTAATGACCATATTAATCATTCGAACAATAGCCAGTGAAGCTTTAACGACCCTATTAATCATTCGAACAATAGCCCGCGACGCTTTAATTAAGAAATTCCTCTGGCGCACTGATGCGTGAAATTCCAATTGGGCACTGAAGCGTGACATTCCAACGGCGCCCTGAAGCGGAAGTAACGCGACACTTTAATCAAAAATTCCAACGGCGCATTGAAGCGTGACATTCCAGCGGCGCACTGATGCGTAACGTGGCACTTTACTCTGGACGCACTGAAGCGCGACATTCCATCGACGCATTGAAACGTAACGTCATACTTTAATTTAAAAAATGTCAACGATGCACTGATGCGTGACACTACCCTGTAAACACTGAAACGTACCATTCCAACTGCGCACTGATGCATACAAATGCCACGAAACGTCTTTTCATAAACGAATCGTTTTTTATTATCAATGAAACATGCTTTTTTAAATCAATGTAACGCATTTTCATCAATAAAACTTGCTCTTTCGTCAACAAAACGTGTTTTTTCATCAACGAAACGTGTTTGTCAGCAACAAAACGTGTTTTCTCATCAAATTAACATGTTTTGTCATCAACTAAACGTGTCTTTTTTCATCAACGAAAGTATCTTTCGTCAACGAAACGTGTTTTTTCATCAACGAAACGTGTTTTTTTTCATCAACGAAAAGTGTTTTTCATCAAGCAAGCGCGTTTTTTCATTAAGGGAACGTGTTTTTCATCAACGAAACGTGTTTTTTCATTAAGGAAACGTGTTTGTTTTCATCAACGAAACGTGTTTTTGATCAAGGAATTGTGTTTTTTTATCAACGAAATGTGTTTTTTCATCAACGAAACGTTTGTTTTCATCAAAAAACGTGTTTTTAATTAAGAAAACGTATTTTAATCAACGAAATGTGTTTTTTAGTCAACGAAACGTGTTTTTTCATCAACAAAACGAGTTTTTTCATCAACAAAACTTGTTTTTTCATCAACGAAACGTGTTTTTCATCAACGAAACGTGTTTTTCATCAATGACACGTGTTTTTCATCAACAAAACGTGTTTTTTCATCAACGAAACGTGTTTTTTTCATCAGCGAAACGTTTTTTTTATCAAAGAAACGTGATTTTCATCAACAAAACGTGTTTTTTTTTATTAAGGAAACGTGTTTCTCATCAACGAAGTGTTTTTTCATCAAAAAAACATGTTTTTTTATCAACGAAACGTGTTTTTTCATTGAAGAATCGTGTTTTTTCATCAAAGAAACGTGTTTTTTCATCAACGAAACGTGTTTTTCATCAAAAAATGTGTTTTTTCATCAATGAAACGTTTTTCATTAATAAAACGTGTTTTTTCATTAAGGAAACGTGTTTTTCATCAACAAAACGTATTTTTTTTCATCAGCGAAACGTGTTTTTTTTCATCAAAGAATCGTGTCTTTCATCAACGAAACGTGTTTTTTCATTAAGGAAACGTGTTTGTTCATTAAGGAAGCGTGTTTTTCATCAACGAAGCGTGTTTTTCCTTAACGAAACGTGTTTTTACATCAACGAAACGTGTTTTTTTCATTAAGAAAACGGGTTTTTCATCAAAGAAATGTGTTTTTTATCATGTTTTTCATCAACGAAACGTGTTTTTCATCAACGAAACATGATTTTTTTATCAACGAAACGTGTTTTTTCATCAATGAAATGTCTTTTTTATCAATGAAATGTTTTTTTTATAAATAAACGTGTTTTTTCATCATCGCAATATGATTTTTTCTGCACGAAACATGTTTTTCCATCGAAGAATTTAGGAATGTTGATAGCCACCACCGCATCACCCCCACCCCTCTCCAAGGGCACGCTGGGGCAATACCCGCCTGGGAAAAAAACGAGCACATCCGGACATGCCTGAGCGATGACTCAATGCCTGAGCATGCCCATGTTTCACCGCACAAGCATTCATCCTGACCTATCACCAAAACTAATTAGTTCCATGTCAGATAGTAATTAAAAAACTATTAATCATTCACACAATAGACGTCATGACACTTTAGTGACCCTATTAATCAATCAAACAAAGCCCGCCGCGACACTTTAACGATTAATCATTCGAACAATAGCACACCACTTCACCCCCTCCCTACATCTCCATGACTTGCTGGGGCAATACCTGCCGGAGAAAATCCCGAGCACGCCCGGACATGCCTGAGCGATGACTCATTGCATGAGCACGCCCATGTTTCACCGCCAACGCAATCATCCTAACACGTCACCAAAACTAATTAGTTCCATGTCAGACAGTAATTAAAAACCCATCATTCATTCACACAATGGACGTCTTGACACTTTAACGACCGTATTAATCATTCGCACAATAGCACGCGACGCTTTAATTAAAAATTCCTTCGGGGCACTGATGCAGAAGTAACGTGGCATTTTACCCAGAACGCACTGAAGCGTAGCGCGACACATGTTTCACCGCCCATGCAATCATCATCACATGTAACCAAAACTAAGTAGTTCCGTGTCAGATAGTAATAAAAAACCCATTAATCATTCACACAATAGACGTCTTGACACTTTAGTGACCCTATTAATCATTCGTACAATAGCCAGTGACAGCAACGCGACACTAGCGACCCTATTAATCATTCGAACATTAGCCCGCAACACTTTAATTTAAAAAATTATATTGCGCACTGAAGCGTAAGTAACGTGACAATTTACCCTGAAAGCACTGAAGCGTAACACGACAATTTAATTAAAAATTCCTATTTCAATTTAATTACTATCTGACACGGAACTAATTAGTTTTGGTGACATGTTAGGATGATTGCGTGAGCAGTGAAACATGTGTCGCGTTACGCTTCAGTGCGTTCAGGGTAAAGTGTCGTGTCACGCTTCAGTGGACAGTTGGAATGTCACGCTTCAGGGCGCCGATGGAATGTGACGTTTCAGTGAACAGATGGAATCTCACGCTTCAATGCGTTTGGGGAATTTTTCATTAAAGTCTCATGTTACGCTTCAGTGCGCTCAGTGTAAAGTGTCATGTTACTTCCGCATTAGTGCACAGAAGGAATTTTTAATTAAAGCGTCGCGTGCTATTGTGCGAATGATTAATAGGGTCATTAAAGTGTCAAGACGTCTATTGTGTGAATGATTGATGGGTTTTTAATTACTGTCTGACATGGAACTAATTAGTTTTGGTGACATGATAGGATGATTGCTTGGGCGGAGAAACATGGGCGTCCTCAAGCAATGAGTCATCGCTCAGGCATGTCCGGGCATGATCGGGGTTTTCCCAGACTGGTATTGCCTCAGCGTTTCTTTGAATGAGAGGGTGAAGTGGTGTGTGAGAATGTGTCACACTTCAATGCATCGTTGGAGTTTGTCACGCTTCAGTGCGCCGTTTGAATATGTCACCTATCAGTGGACAGCTGTAATTTCTGTCATGCTTCAGTGCCATTGGAATTTTTATTAAAGTATAGCTGGATATTATACGCATAATTAATAGAGCCATTGGTATGAAGTATGATGAACTACGATGAAGTACGATGAACAAAGATGGACTATGATGAACAATGATGAAGTACGATGAACTATGATGATGTATGACGAACTATGATGAAAAATGAAGAACAACGATTAAGTGCGTCGTTGGAATCGTATGCATCAATGTGTCAATGGAATGTCATGCATCAGTGTGTCGATGGAATTTTAATTAAATTGTCGTGTTACGCTTCAGTGCGTTCAGGGTAAAGTGTAACGTTACTTACGCTTCAGTGCGCCATTGGAATGTTACGCATCAGTGCGCCATAAGAAATTTTAATTAAAGCATCGCGGGCTATTGTACTCATGATTAATAGGGTCGTTAAAGTGTCGCGTTGCTGTCACTGGCTATTGTACGAATGATTAATAGGGTCAATAAAGTGTCACGACGTCTATTGTGTGAAAGATTAATGGGTTTTTACTTACTATCTGACACGGAACTAATTAGTTTTGGTTACATGTCATGATGATTGCATGGGCGGTGAAACATGTGTCGCGTTACGCTTCAGTGCTTTCTGGGTAAAATGTCACGTTACTTCTGCATCAGTGCGCCGAAGGAATTTTTCATTAAAGCGTCGCGTGCTATTGTGCAAATGATTAATACGGTCGTTGAAGTGTCAAGACGTCCATTGTGTGAATGAATTATGGGTTTTTAATTACTGTCTGACATGGAACTAATTAGTTTTGGTGACGTGTTAGGATGATTGCGTGGGCGGTGAAACATGGGCGTGCTCATGCATTGAGTCATCGCTCAGGCATGTCCGGGCGTGCTCGGATTTTTTCTCCGGCAGGTATTGCCCCAGCATGTCATGGAGATGTGGGGAGGGGGTGAAGTGGTGTGCTATTGTTCGAATGATTAATCGTTAAAGTGTCGCGGCGGGCATTGTTCGAATGATTAATAGGGTCATTAAAGTGTCATGACGTCTATTGTGTGAATGATTAATAGGTTTTTAATTACTCTCTGACATGGAACTAATTAGTTTTGGTGATTGGTCAGGATGAATGCGTGCGCGGTGAAACATGGGCATGCTCAGGCATTGAGTCATCGCTCAGGCATGTTCGGGCGTGCTCGGGTTTTTCCCAGTATTGCCCCAGCGTGCCCTTGGAGAGGGGTGGGGGTGATGCGGTGGTGGCTCTCAACATTTCTAGATTCTTTGATGGAAAAAAAACATATTTCGTGCAGGAAAAACCATATTGCGATGATGAAAGAACACGATTATTGATAAAAAAAACACGTTTCGTTGATGAAAAACACGTCTCCTTAATGAAAAAAAAACACGTTTTGTTGATAAAAATTAGGTTTCTTTGATTAAAAACACGTTTCCTTGAAAACAACACGCTTGCTTGATGAAAAACACGTTTCGTTGATGAAAAAAACACATTTCGTTGGTGAAAAATACGTTTCGTTGATGAAACAACACATTTCGTTGATGAAAGATACTTTCGTTGATGAAAATGAAACGTTTCGTTGATGACAAAACGTGTTTATTTGATGAGAAAACACGTTTTGTTGCTGACAAACACGTTTCGTTGATGAAAAAACACGTTTCGTTCACAAAAGAGCAAGTTTCGTTGATGAAAACGCGTTACTTTGATTAAAAAAAGCATGTTTCATTGATAATAAAAAACGATTCGTTGATGAAAAGACGTTTCGCGGCATTTGTATGCATCAGTGCGCAGTTGGAATGGTACGCTTTAGTGTGTACAGGGTATTGTCACGCATCAGTGAATCGTTAGAATTTTTTAAATTAAAGTGTGACGTTACGTTTCAACGCGTCGATGGAATGTCGCGCTTCAGTGCGTCCAGAGTAAAGTGTCACGTTGCGCATCAGTGCGCCGCTGGAATGTCAACGCTTTAATGCGCCGTTGGAATTTTTGATTAAAGTGTCGCGTTACTTCCCCTTCAGTGCGCCGTTGGAATGTCACGCATTAGTGCCCAATTGGAATTTCACGCATCAGTGCGCCGGAGGAATTTCTAATTAAAGCGTCGCGGGCTATTGTTCGAGTGATTAATAGGGTCATTAAAGCGGCGCTGGCTATTGTTCGAATGATTAATAGGGTCATTAAAGTGTCAAGGCGGGCTTTTGTTCGAATGATTAATGGGGTCATTAAAATGGCAAGACGTCTATTGTGTGAATGATTAATTGGTTTTTAATTTCAATCTGACACGAAACTAAATTAATTTTGCTAGCAGATGATTGCGTGGGCGGTGAAGCATGGGCGTGCTCCGGTAGTGACCCTAGTAGCAAAATATTTCTGCCCAACATTGGCGTTTCATCCTCATTTCTATTGGTCAAATCTCATATGTGGATATTGGACCAATGGAAAAACATTTACATATATCAAAATTGTTAGCAATATTGGGCAAATAATTTACAATATTCCTCTGTTATTTCAACCTGCGTTTTGGCCAATATTTTTTCCACTTAATGGTCCAATACTGAAAACATATATTTTCCCGATATGAAAACGTTTACATTTATCAAAATTTGGGCAATATTGGTAGAATAACCTATAATATCCATGCATACATACATTCATACATACATACATACATACACACACACATGATGATGATAATGATGGTAGTGCTCTGTCCGAAGACAGGTCCTGGCGATATTATTTGTCTTACGTATTACTACGCACGACTAAACCACCGACCGCACGACTAAACCACCGACCCACTAGGACAGATGAGCACGGATGGTTGGCCAAAGGTCTTCCCGTAATATACACACATACATACCTATATACATACATACATCCATAATTAACTACCTACATCAGTTCATCAGCTATCAGTCAGCTACAAATCATTTATGCATATCATATGTTTCAGGTATATGCAATAAACTATCACTTAATCTTTGCATCATTTTATTGGCAATCAAGAAGCAACAATCTGTTAAGCAGTTCATCAGTTTATTAGTTATCAAACAGTTGAGCATATCATCAGTTCATCAGCGATCAGTCAGTAATCATCAATTAAGGCTTAACTGTTAGCATATCATCAGTTCATCAGATATCAGTCAATTACAAATTTATTAGGAATGATATCAGATTATCATCTGTCAGTAACTAACTATCAGTTAAACAGGCATAAGGTTATCAGCAATTAGTCAGTTACAACAATCAGCCAGTTACAAATCAGTTACAAATTAGTTGCAACAGTTAGTTAGTTACAAATGAGTGAAGCAGACTACCAGTTTATCAGTTATCGGTCAGTTACACATCAGCTAGCCCTGTATGGCAACAGCTAAGCAGCTATCAGACTATCAGCCATAACTATCACTGAAGCAGAGCTGCAATAAATCTTTCGGCTACAAAACAGTTAAGTGCCCTGCAGCTTATCATTGAATGGTCAGCTAATAGTCAGTTATTACGATTACTGCTTCCTCAAATAGATATGATCTTTATTCGCAATTCGCGGTAAAAAAACAGTTACAAAAGAATAGACAAACAAACAGACAAAAAAAATTCTACAAATGAGCACGCAAGAAATTATTCAAACAGTTCAAACACAATATAACAGCCACCATAAATTCAAAGTGCACGTAAGGACATATCAGGAATAGTTTACACACAAAATGAAAAAAATACATTTCAGCCTAATGAGTTGCACATGTTCATTAATCTGTTGACGAGCAGTCAATGCAATTAGCAAACAGACTAAATGAAATAAATCAATTAGATTCAATTCATACAATAAACAAATCTTAGTACCGCGGTATGCTAAACAATAATCCAAAAGCGAAATAGTAATACAAACTACAGAAACAAAACCAAAAAACAAATTAACACAATCATCATCATCGTGCTTTATACTCTACTATACACTATTTCAAAATGTCTGTGCAGAGCGCAGGTTTAGATTGAATTGTAGTCATCTACAAATAAACATATACACAAATATATATTCATATACGTAGCGGCCTACACAACAAAGCTAACAATAAAATAGCACAAAAGCTTATTAAACTACTGACAAAAATCAAAATATATCAGAAACTGAGAATACAGGGAGAGTACAGGGAAATGAGAGTACAGGGAGATAGCCAAACCAAAGCTTTACTGTCTGCCTCAAGCATTGTCTGCAGACCACCGTCGAGTAACATATAAATCAGTTAACTACGACATCAGTTTTTAGAACCACGACATCAGTTTTTAGACTTTCAGTAAATAACCTTCAGCTAAGTAGAACATCAGTTTATCAGATCTCAGTCAGCAACAAATCATTCATATATGACATCAGATTAAGCTGTAAGCAATTATCTTTCACTTCTAATTAGCATCAATGTATTAGCTAACAGTCAGCTACAGATCGGATCAATAAAGCACCAGTTTATCAGCAATCAGTAAACAATTATTTAAGTTAAGCAGAGAGTAAGTTTATCAGTCAGTTATAGATCAGTCGAGTAAACAAAGCACATGTTTATCAGCTATAAGCCTATCGGTCAGTGATATGCAGAGCATCAGCCTATGAGCTACCAGTTAGCAATAATTGGTTAAGCAATGCTTTAGTTAATAAGCTTTAAGCAAGTATTTATTAGTTATGGATGACATCAGCTTATCAGCTATCAGTCAGTTCATGGACATCTTTATAATAACATCTGGACGGGAAGGCTAAAACCGGGTTATACATCAGTAGGCCGACTTTCTCAAAGCCTATTAACTACTGTAATTCAGTTGTGAGCACAAACTGAGTTGTGATGTCAATATCCAATATAATATCTGTGTGTAGAATACAAAACTTTATACAAAATTATACTAATAAATACAATAAATGCATAAATATATGTATTGTATATTATATTAACATTGTATGTATTGTACAATTGATATTAACATTAAATTTATTAACTGTTGTAATTCATTTTTTGCAAATTTTGAGTTGTGACATGAATATCTAATATCATAACTTTATGTGAAGTGAAAAAGTACTAAAAGACACTATTATCCTTTAATGTACTATATTTATTTGCTGCGCTGAGTGTGTGAGTTACTATAGTATTGTATTTATGTATTAATAGTGTAGTTATAATTAAATAAACTATTAAAGCAATGACAACAACAAGTTCTAAAGTAAAAATGATTTATAATTAAATCAACAGTCTTCAATCATCAGCACTGAACAAATGCTAGTATTATCGTATTAATTAACAAACATTACAAAGTATGGTACATAAGTTTTTATAAAATACAAGTATTGTGTATTGAGTATTGTGTTATATGAAAACTGACTGAAGTACACTACATGTATTGTCACATCAGTTAAAATACATGTACTTACATACTATGTATAATCACATGATAGATATGTTTTAAATATTCCTGATCATCAGCTAAAATATAAGTACCGGCAGAACAGTTTTCATCAAGTAAAATACACATAACATATATATGTAATATTAGAAAATCTTGAAGGGAGCAATAAACAACGTCAGAAAAGGATCGAACATAATTCTATCAAACTTGGCATAAATGTTTTAACCTTTAAAAAGTTTGGCCTGAATTCAAACAATTAAACTTTGTGAGCCACATTGCAATACACATTCACACTCGTCAAAGCTTATCTCTTTTGAGCTACGAAGCTGAAGTTGAGCTGCTAAGTTTGTTAATTTTCCTCTTTCTCCCTGCACTGCCACTTGCTTCATTTGTTACTTGTTTGGCTAAATTTTTAGCTATGCAATTGAAAAATCTGTAGACTAACAATGCCTTTACGTTGTGGCTCTTGAAACAGAACATATCATGAACACACATTGAATCATCAACTGATGCCCGATCAACAAGATTTAAAAAGACAGAACGGTGGTTCGAAATACACAAAAACTTCTTATACAAATCTTGTGAGCATTTTATTTCCTCATAGATCCTCCAGCAGCTTGTGGCTACCCCAAAAGCATATTCCGTTGGTTTGCATAAACCTCCCCGATTTATGCTGTCGAGGAAAGTTGAAGCACTATAATCTAGTCTCTCATCAATTTGTAATGGTTCAAGGTGATCTGATTCAACTAAGATTTCTTTACAGTAGTCACAACGCGTTGAATGAACAGTAGACCGAACAATTGCACCAGTAACATAATAGATTATGTTAGCATCATTAGAAGTTGGTAACTTACTAAAAGTTAACTGATCAGCCAGAGATTTGACAACAGATTCATCATCGTCCGTTACAGTTTGTCCACTTTTACTCTTCACAACATTATCAATATCTCTGAGAGATATACCAGAAATTTTCAACAAAGAAACCGCACGTATTTTACGATCATTTTCCAATGCTTGCTTAACAGAGATATAATAATTAGCCCCTGACATCTGCCTCAACCACCCAAATCTAGACTCAATGGCATCCGACTGTATATGTCCTAACAAAACGTACTTAAAACTACAATGATCAAGTAAATATGCAGCACACTCTGCAACTGCAATGCAAGTATGACGCAAAGCAAGAAAGGTCTCCTTAGTCAGGCCCGGTTTTTTCGACAATTCCCATCTCAAAAGAAAATCTGCAAATTCTTTCAAGAAATCAAGTTTCCAATCAAGAGACGATTTTACTGGATCCATGGTTATGTCTCTCTTTCTCTTACCTTTGGTTCCAGTTTTCACATTCAGAATGTTCCACAGTTTGATTATTAGTGACACAAAATTTGCTGTCTCTTGCCAGTCTTTGGTTTCATGGGTAGCATAGAAGTTTAGAGCATCACGAGTTGACTCGCAAAAAACAGATACAGCTAGTTTCACTGATGTCTTCTCAATAGATTTGGGATTGAGAGCAGCAAATTTGAGCACATGAGCTTTCTTTAAAGACATGCTCGACTCATGGTTAAACAAGTTAACAATGTCTGAAAACTTTGCCTTGCAACAATCAGGTAAATTGTCACCCATTGCCGGACACTCAAAGACCTTCTTGCTTTGAAAATTATTATACACATTTTTGATGTTATGTACAGGATCAAAGATGAGAAATATAGGTTGCCCAGTTACGCTGTCTGTAATAGACGTCCTTGGTGTACCTTCACACAAGTAATCAACAAAAAAACTTTCTATTTGTTGACGCGTTATCAACAGCAATACCAATAACTTTAACAGGCAACATATGAAGTAAATTCATAACCTCCTTAAAGCACTCAAACAGTTCTGAACCAGTCAAGTTTGATATAGGATAAATAGCTACAATATCTTTGTATTTACCCGCTAAAGACTTAACCATGAAGCAGAGCAGAGTAGAAGCTGCTGTACCATCTCGGGTTAATCCTTGCATTTCGCCAGAACTATATTCGATTCGTTTCGCAACATATATCTCATCAATAATCAATAAACAATGTCTCTCAAATTCTTTTAACTTTGATAGCCTCAGCTGCAAATAATCTCTGTTATCTAATCCGTTCTTATTGTTAAGTCGACGAGTAATTTTTTTCAAAGTTGTTGTAGAAGGAAGACTCAAGATTTTCTGGGCTACAATGGTGTGATATGCAGCAGAACTTGTAGAATGAACCAAATATGAGAATACCAATAGCTGCGGAGAGTAATGTCTAGCAAACTTAGCAGTTATCATTAATTTTAACTGTTCAATGAGAAAACTCAATTTAACATGTTCGTCACTATCATCATCATCTAAATTTAACAAACTCAATTCAAGCAAGGCAATAGCCATCTTGATACTGAGTGTGAATGTACTACGAGAGGGGCCGTCTTCTGACAATGCTTTCAGACGTGCCATCAAGTTCACAATCTGGGATACATTCTGCAATTCATCTAAATATATATCTTTATATTCCGAGGGTGGAACAAGGTTTTCTCGAATACTGCAAGTCATTGTTAATGTTGGTGTATTTGATATTGTCAAACAACAGCGTACTGCCAGTGTGTCACTAGATCCATCGAGCATGTAAGCACAGAGTTTGTTATCAACCAGTGTTATAATATAACCATCTGGTACAGTTTCACTTCGGAGCTTATCAGCGATCTGATTTAGACTTAGTCCAGAAACTGAATCCGTGGCTATAAATGTAGCATACTGAACATTTAAGGCATCTGACTCCCTCTCCAACCGACTGGAAGCAGTAGCATGAACTGTCTCTCTTGGAGGTACAACCGACGTGGTTAAGTACTTGGGTGCATTTGGGAAATATGATGGAATAGCATCAGATTTAAGATATCTCCGCTCGAGAGACCGATTTAACAAAGTCAATTTCTTCTTGCGAGCCGTATTGCTGTCCACACTCCCCGACTGAAAATCATGCGGCATGAAATGTAGAGAGCACAGTTTTGAATATTTCGTAGGAACAAAGTTTTTTCGAGGATTTGCTTTAACCCAAGCTTTGCATAGTTCCGGATTGTCCAGGGGATACTTGTGATACGTTAAGCTCTGATCCTGTTTCTTCACTGATTTCTTACCAGCATAACCGCTTTTGCATCCAAATGCAGAACACTTATAAACCATTTCAAATAATGAAGCTTAAAATTATCTGTAAGAAAGTCTGTGATATCTACAAGACAATAACTATAATATATACAACATATAGTAAGTTTCCATTTTTTAGTCACCATAATTTATTTAAATTCAGGCTCATATGGCTGTCTAAAGCAATTTTGTTTAAATTTCAGTGCCATTCAGGCCTTACAATGAACTCAACATGTTCTTTCACTTTATCAACAAGATCAGTAATAAGATTTCTAGTTAAGATATTCAATCACAAAATACTTGCATCAGTAAATTTAAAAGTTTATGGTCAATGCTACATGCATTGTCAAAGTTGTTTATCAACCTATGTCTGTTACATTTTCATCATAACGTGAGTTTCAATTCGATAACATTTCACATCATGTCAGTGATGTAGTCCTTGGCCTTGATGCCTTGCCTCAAGGCTGCCTTGAGGCACTTTACTGCTTTGCCTTGCCTTGGCCCATTTTCCTAAATGCCTTGCCTTGGAAAAAATGCCTTGAAAAAAATGCCTTGACCGTGCAAAATGCTGCCTTGACTGTATAATTTCTTGCTTTGAATGCTGCCTTGAGCACTTTACTGCCTCGCCTTGCCTTGACCAATTTTTCCAAATGCCTTGCCTTGCCTTGGCCTCGAAAATGAATGCCTTGGCCTTGAGAAAAATGCCTTGACTACATCACTGCATCATGTACACATCATTAACTGTACATTAAGAATCTTGCAGAAGACCTATGCGCTAGGACATACAATTAGGCCTACTTTAAAAAAGTTAGAAATGTCAATTTCTAATCCTTGGAATCAAATGTAAATGTCACAAACCAATACACAACAAATTAACCAAATGATAATTTTGAGCATTTGTTAAGAATATAGGAAAATAGATCAAATCAGAAACTTCAATTTGGGATATTCGTTCATAGTCTTACACTTATTCCCTCTCTAGAAATATTTAATTAAGTCAACGAATTACTTTAGTTATGTCATCTAATCTAGAATACATACTAGGCATCAAGTCTCTTATGAGATTTCAATATTATTCTAATAATGATGTAACATTGATGTTTGTGAAGTTGGCTTCACATTTTTCAGACATTATCACATTTATCTTCCGATTTTGGTCATTAAGAATATTCACATTATTATTAAGGATAGGGTTAAGGGGTCGTTCAAATATGACATCACGTATTTTTTCGGCATTTTTATCCCACCCCCTCCCCCTTGTCACAATCTGTCACACTTCGTGACACCCCTAAAATAACGTTACACATCTTAACACCCCCCCCCTCTGAGTGAAAAATATCTGA
>JAQFYQ010001414.1:0-13349 GCA_034694885.1 Buchholzia appendiculata | reverse complement strand
GAGGTGGGGGGGGGGGTAGGACGGTCTGACGAGGGGGGGGGGGTGGCGACGGTCAAAAAAGTTCTGTCGAGCGGGGGGGAGGTGGCGACGGTCCAAAATTGGACCTACCCCCCTGGATTCGTCCTAAAACCGACCCCCCTGGGGTTTTTCCGAAGCCAGGTCGGGACACCCGTCAGGGGAGGGTCGAACCCCCCCCCCAACCCCCGATAAATCCCACCCTGCCTGTATCAGACACACCGTGGGGAACGGATTGCAGTCGAATACGCGAACCTGGGAAGATCAGCCGAACGATATCAGAAAAGTTGTGTTATTAAGCAATAACATTTCGTATTTCCTAATCAGTATCGCGACGCGATAGTCGTTCGAGGTATTTTCCAAATTCGTCGCCTTTTTAAAATTTTCATTGGGGGTGCACGTTGTGAGCTTCAATAAAATGTGGCGACCTTCTTCGAAATTATAAATTTTAAGACAAAAAATCTGAGGGAAGGTTACCCCCCCCCCCCCTAAAGAAGGCGGTGGGAATAGATCATGCAGAGACCATAAACATGGAGACATTGCAAGATGAGTGTAAGTTGGAACTGACGAGTCTCTGTAGAAAGCTGGAAGTCTTTTCGGAGCGAATTGACGTTCTGAAGGTTGTCGCTCGCTGTTCGGAGTCTAGCATGCCTGCAGGCAGAGTTACAGATGGAGAGCTTCCTTCTCTACAACGTCTACAAATGAATGATCGTCACAGAATGCTTTCGCTTGAGGGCAGTTTCGCCAATCCAGAAATAGCTGAAATAGAAATAGCTGACCTTAAGAGAGAAAGCGTACAGTTGTGGACTGAGGTTGATCAGATGCGTGAGAAATTACAACAGTTGTCGTTATTGGTCGCCGCCGATAAAAATGATCAAGCAGTCCTACCGGCGGGTCGGGGTCACCCACTCGAACGACTCTTACCAGCAGGTACTTCACTTGATCGCAGTGAGCATGCAAGAGCTTTTCCATCTGTAAGTACGAGTGATCAACACGGAGATGAGGAAGCGCAAGGAAAGGAGGATAACTGCGAAAGTTTGTGGAAGGAATTGCTGGAAGAATCTTCTGCTGAACGCCGAGATAGAAACGATCCTGGCGATGTGGACGAAAGACTACGCACATTTAGACGGGTAAGTAAGATCGATTTAGGTAAGTAATCTGCAAGCGAGTGTCTTTGATAACCTTTAGATGATTATTATGCATAGTTGGTACACATGTTCTAATAATTCTATTAATCTCTGTTCTAATAGTTTTAACATGGAATATGACAGTGACGATGATAAAGATGACGAACATGATATGACAGTGACCATGAATTAGTGCTGAAGATATTAATGACCACGAAAATGGCGACTTGCTTTGGACTTATTGTACACTGTCCTTTAAAAGTGAAAAAGTTTTCATCGTTGGTGGCTTTAAACTACAGTATAGTAACTGTAAGCTCTACATCTGTGTCAGCACTGAAGACGAAAAATATTGTTTTTTTTTAATAAAAAATCTCGTCTTCCGACAATTGTTCAAAATAGTTTATCGTCAACAATGAATGCAGCATTTCCCGTAAGCTACATGAAAGAGTTACATTTTGACTGTAAAAAATTAAAATAAGATACACGATCGACACCAACGTTCACTCTAAATTGAAATGTGGAGCTTTCGATTAAAAATAATGGAAGTTTTTTTCAAGATTCAACCGGAAGTATAGACTATATAGCGTTACTTTCTTTGGCTTCAAATTATAATGTTCTAGACTCCTCACAGAGTCCTCAGTCATTCGTTGTCAGCATTTACTGAGAATTTTTAAAATCAATATTGTGAACGATGTTGTTCGAGTTCAATTGCTGTTGGAAAACTAGCTCATCTCAAACTACAGACTCTCCACACAGGCTCTCCACACAGACTCTCCACACAGACTCTCCACACAGACTCTCCACACAGGCTCTCCACACAGACTCTCCACACAGACTCTCCACACAGACTCTCCACACACAGACTCTCCACACAGACTCTCCACACAGGCTCTCCATACAGACGCCTATCCAAAATGAATAAGCGACACTATTCAAATAAAACTAAACTGCAAACATTCCCTTCCACGATAATGTTTGTAATTCAAAGGTGCATTTGATTTTTTACAAATTCAATGAGAACGATTCATAGAACCTTGGCAAGAAGTTTGCTTTAGTTGTTTTATGCATTATATACTAGCATGTCGTGTACGTGTACATTGTGCACATAATTGCACATGTACGTGTACATTGTGCACATAATTATTTACACGTAAATTGTGTACATGTACATCGTGTACATAATTGTGTACATGTACATTGTGTGCATATTTATGTACATGTACATTGTGTAAATAATGGTGTACAATGTACAATTATGTACCGTATACATTATTATGTAGCCTACATGTTCATTGTGTACATAATTGTGTACATGTACAATACATTGTGTACATAATTGTGTACATGTACATTATATGCTATCAAGTCGTCAACTGTCTCATCAGTGTTATGAGGAAGGCGAAGAACAAAAACAGCAACAGCTGCAGAGCTGTTGAACATCGATGTTTGAAAGCTCACCGGGTCTACACTCAAAGCTCTAGCAGTGGGTCTAGACTCGGCCTCGTTGATCTGCTGAGGATGATTGGACAACATATTGAATTAATTGATTTCTGTCTCACTAGAATTGTCGTATTACTAACGCATTCACTTCTAATAGTGTGTACAGATTCACTGATTTTAAGCGTTATAGACATAGAAGTCGTCACAATTTACGTTGCGTACTCCAAGAATAATAGTCAACTTCATTACATTATTAAATTATATTATTCGCAATTTGTTAACTTCCCTGAGTTTATTGTCACACTTGTTAAATCAATTAATAAAGGAAAAAGGAGATAGTTGTACCTTAATTAGATCGAACCGATGAATAAGTTAATATTACTTAATCATCAACCAAGTGCCGCTCGTGCACGATCAGTTAAATGGGATAGATTCGGTGAAGGAAAATAACTTTAATTAATATTGACTGTTTGCCATTAATATTGAGTGTTTCACGATGGCAATGTCAAATTGGGCGAGAACTTCCGTTAATCATTACTATATTCATTAGTAAGGTGTTAATATTTTCAATTTCGTTTGTGCGTAAGTATTCTCTGCATATAGCTTATGAATAATTATTAACCCTGTAACTAATTCCTTTGCTATGGTGCCTTGCAGAGAATGACAACACGGAGAGGAACTCGGCGCTTGTGTGGAGAGTTCAGTCCCTTGTCCACCGTCAGACAGTACGACTCCACGGACTCCAGCTGTTCCGGAAGTACGGAGAGGTCACGTGACGACACGTTCAGTTCCGATAATGACGATGATGATGTTCCTGGGCAGAATACAATCACCTCGTCTGATCCAACCTTGGACGGTTCCGGTGTTACCAGGCTGAATGGATTTAGTAAGACTGGGACAGGGAAATCAGCCGTTAACAAGGAGAATAGCATACAGCTTAGATCGTATAATAGACTGGATAGCAGTCAAGACAGACGCGGTTTGGCTGGGAATTTTACCGGACATGACACTAGTGATGACACTCTAACGGAAGCTGATTGTTCAGATTTGGAAAAAGAACGCAAAAGTTACTACAATGGATCATCCAGTTTTAATGGGATTGTGAATGAAGCTGGATCACATCTGGTTTCCAAACGAACAACTGTCAGCAGTGGTTCGTCAGTGATGTTAGGAAAGCACATCCAAGGCAGCGACCGTCAAGGAGAACATGTCCTTGATTCAGCTGAGCCTGAAACTCGAACATCTGGGACTCTGCAAATGGTCAACATGTACATCGACGAACTTGGCATTGCACGTTCAAAGACTGCTGAAGTAGCGAGCAGTTTGCCGAGTGATAATATTGTCAGACTTACTCAATCACAGGTTGCAGGATCGAAACACGGAGACAATATTGCGTCTAATGAATCGTCGAGGCATAGCAGTCCAAGGAGAGTTCAACGTGACGTCATCAATTCTCGCGGTAGTGACGTCAGCAGTTCTCGTGTGCCTGACGTCATCAGTTCTCGCGGTCGCGACGTCATCAGTTCTCGCGGCCGTGACGTCATCAGTTCTCGCGCGCGTGACGTCACCAGTGCTAATCCTGCAGGTGATAAGAGATCTAGCGACGGAAGTGCTAGCATTGATTCGTGGTTTGACACGGCAGTTTACTCAGCAACGCTTGATACAGTGAACTCTAATATAGACTCTGAGATTGATTACATTGCTAAGCAACAGGAGGATGTATTGAGAGATGATCACGTGTCCACTCAGTCTCCCAGAATAATCTGTGGAGCAGCTGAAGAGAAGCTTGCCCAACGTCTCGTCAGTGTCACCACGGACGAAGCGTACAGCTCTGGACGAGGCTCAGTGGACTATGCATCCCAGCCTGATGACCTTGAACCTGACGACCTTCAGCCATTACAGTCATTCCGTGATTACAGCTGGGTAGGTCGTCAGGACACGGTTATTGTTAATGACACACGGAGCTGGAAGAAGAATGAATTGTTTGACGATATCGTTATCAACCCAAAAGCGAATGCAACGAATTTGAAAGATTTTGAGGTAATATTTCATCAGAAATTGATATGTTAAAACATAAAATATGATAATAAGATTATGTAAATAAGGGTTTCAGTTTAAGAACATAAATAATGTAAATAAGTGATTCGGTACAAAGTCATTATATCAATTTTAATTTACCTCATACATGTTCTTGCCGAATGGAAATTATTCCAAAGATAATTTTTTCCCTTGATTCAACATCGAGTACGTTACTTACATTTATTGTGAATGACAAAGCTAATAATTATGGTATCTGTCTATCGATTATACACTGTTTATTGATTATACACATTTGATGTTTTTTTTATTATGTTTATCTATTATGTTTATTTATTATGTTTATCTATTATGTTTATCCATTATGTTTATCTATTATGTTTATCTATTATGTTTATCTATTATGTTTATCTATTATGTTTATATATTATGTCTATCTATTATTTTTATCTATTATGTTATCTATTATGTCTATCTATTATGTGTATCTATTATGTTTATCTGTTATGTTAATCTATTATGTTAATCTATTATGTTTATCTCTTAAATTTATCTATTATGTGGGTATCTATTTTGTTTATACATTATGTTGAAAACATGTCTGAAAGTGATCGTGTTGGAAACATAGACTTCGAAGTCGACCGTTAGTCTGCATATATAGTAAATGATTTGTGTTGAGAAGTAGGTCAAATATAGTCCAACCAAGTGCATCACTATAGCTACATGTGTGAACAGTGCGATCAGCCGCCGTTTGCATTTTAAAATCAGTTTTATTGATATTTTTGTCTCTGTTATCAGTTTCTAAAAGAGGAATAATAAAATGGCAACATTACTTGAATGAGTTGTCTGATTCAGATTTTGTCAGAAAATCCTAAGAAGGCTACAGACGTTCACTTCGATGAAGCAATTGCTTCCGATGAAGATTCATTTTCTGCCGCTCATCGTAAGGAGACATTGGGTGCTGGAGAACGTGGCAATAGTTCAGCGTTACATCATCATCAATCAGACAGTAAGTATCCATATAATACACATGTTGAGACGTGAGTACTATAAGCATGTTATGGAACGCACGAATGGGTGTCATCTTCATTGCTCATATAGTATTTGTGTTAGTGGAAAATTCATAGCACACTAAGGTATTGACAAACTGTACGAGATGAGGACGATTTAAAGTTACAAACAATTGTAATTACATTAACAAGCATAATTATGATGGTTGGTGATTGTTATGCCATTTATATTCAATAAATTAGTGTTGATGTTCTATATTTATATAAATTAAAAATGAGTCATACACAGTGCGACGGTAGTGATTATTGAAGTTTTACATTTTCAATTGTTACTATTGACATCAGATATATTTTAATGTTTTAGGACAAAAAAGTAGGCCGCAGTATTTCACAAGTCGAAAGCGTCAGCTCTGATAAGCTTTTTGAAAATTGGTTAAATTTCTGACTAATCATATATGTGGATTAAAGCTTTTAATCGCCAATGTAGACCTAATAAGCAATATTAATTATTTGTAAAATGACTGCTCTTTTTCAATGTCCTTTGTGATAAGTTTGTACTTTTTTCATTTATACTATGAACAACTTTGTTATGTTTAATTTAGCTAGAGCATCAACAAGAAGCATTGGGATTCTTGATGAGTCACTTTTGAAGGTCAATAAATCCATCTTCAACGATGAGGAAAAGGCGATTGGCAACAAATCGAATAACGAGATGCTTCCAGAAACTTCTTCTGCATCGTCTGTCCAGCAGTACCTAAGAGGTGGACCTTTCAGTTTTCCTCAAGGTTCCGTGGCCCTGGATAGGAAGATAAGAACGTTATCTATGAGTCTGAAGGACTCGTTCAGTAGTCCTCCACCGTACACGCCTCCGCCTGTTCCCCCTCCTGGCACACCACCACCTGCTCCACCTTCAAACACACCACCACCTGCCAAGCCTTCAAACACATCAGGATCTGTCACACGACCACTTGGCCCACCCCCTGACCCACCCCCTGACCCACCCCCTGTCCCAAACCCTAGTCTGTTACCATCTGTTGGACCACCTTGCACTCCACCACCATTGACAACGTTATTCACACCACTACACGATAATGCCACTCCGGTTCATGAGCCACTGCCAGCCACACCACCGCCTTCTATTCCATATTCTGTAACGTTACCACATTGCCCTCTGCCAGCCACTGCTCCACATGGCCCTCTGTCAGCCACACCTCCACATGGCCCTCTGTCAGCCACACCACCACATACTCTAATCCAAGAAATACAGTCACCTGCTGTACGGGCTCCTACTGATTCAGTTGTACATCTTGAATCTGTCAACAGTACACTGCGTCATACAGGAGAAGAGACATCAAAGACTATGTCAACACCTGGCACAGGAAAAGTGATCTCGTCATTGAGCAAGACTAACCAGCTCGGCGATAGTTCAGAATTCAATCCTGAACTGACCAGAGTCTCTAAAGTCACTTTACTTAATAACTTTGATGAATCTGTGTATCTCGGCCGAGACACCGCAGAACCAACAGTGAGTAGAGTGCATGGAAACAGTTCAACTGATTCCACAAAAGAACAATATGACAAATTTTCATACTCATCGCCCGGTAACAATAATTCATCAGAATATATGAAGGATCTCAGAGTGAATACGTCTCTTGCTTTCAGTTCATCAAATCATCTTTCGAATCGAACTGAAACAAGTAACGTAGAAATGGCGTATTTGAATACTGATACATTTGCCCTAAAGAAAGATCAATTATCAACCGACTTTATCGATAATCCACACGCTCCAGTCAACAGTTATCCACTACTAAACATGTCCAACGAAGTTCCTAACTTTTCAGGCACAGAAAGAACAATTGCATTAAAATCAGACAGGCAAACAGAAGTTCAGATGAACACCACGGTGACATCACCGGCCCCTGTGACGTGTAGGCCTATGACATTGACGTCACCAGCCCCTGTGACTTGTAGGCCTATGACATTGACGTCACCAGCCCCTGTGACGTGTAGCCCTATTACGTTGACGTCACCGGCCGCTGTGACGTGTAGGCCTATGACGTTGACGTCACCAACCCCTGTGACGTGTAGGCCTATGACATTGACGTCACCAGCCCCTGTGACTTGTAGGCCTGTGACATTAACGTCATGTGAAGTTCTGAGATCTATTTCTTTACCAGCTACTGCACTCAGAGAATCTGACCGAGGAAAATCTGCCTCGACATCACCTTCGGTGGACAAATACTTGTCAAGAACGATCTCCTATCAAACTCACAGTCCTGAGGCGTGCCGCTCTCTGCCATTGATCAAGAGCGTTCCAAAGAACAGCAGCAGCAGTTCGCCGCTAGAGTTGAATTCTGCTCTTTCTGCTGTTCTCATCAATTCAGCTGCATCACCACTCGGACGTGAGAACAATAGTAGTAACTCAGGTTCTTTAGTCACTTCTTCATTGTTGCCAATGTCAGGCACTTTAGACGTGACGGATAGCACAACGGTAACGCCGTATCAGTCTAGAATGACTTCCAAATCAACAGTATCGTCTCGTAATCCTGTTCACAGCAATGTAGACTCGGGAAATCTGCCTCTATCATTCAGTCAATTCAACAATGCAACTAGTTTCACGGAAGATGACATTCAAAATTCACTCGATTCTTTTCCAGATACACCCGTATCTAGTCTTGCGTCATCAGTAATCTCTGACGTCACACCGTCTTTGTTTACATTATCATCAGTGACGTCATCAATACTTGAAACTGAATCACCATCCTCATCATCTTTGTTGTTATCCAATGCCGACACTTTTCCAGTTCTTCCACCATTGCCAGCATCACGTCCGCCATCAATGTTGCGGACCGAGTCCCTGGTAGTTGAATCAATGGAAGATTTCAGCTTTGACGAAGCGGATAAAACTAACGTTAATACAGAGTACGATATTGAATATATTTCAGAGGATATATCGCATACAGATTTTACGCACCATAGTCAAGAAGTTGTGAAAGCCAAAATGCAAGATTCACTTTTGTCTAAGCACAACATGGATGAACCATTGGATTTTGGGTCATCTTATGACAAATCATTGAGTGAAATAGACACAAAAAAGCAACAACATTTCACGGAGAAAGAGCAGAACGGGCGCCCAAATGATGCTGCTCCTCTGTCAAAGGCGGGGATGTTTGAAGTACACAGCGAAACATTTGGGACACATCTCCAGTTGAATGAGAAACTCGATTCACATAATTCCCAGTTAAGTAACCTTGCATTAGAATTAAACAGTCGTCGATCCTCTGTATTGGCAAAGGAGAGAGAAAACATTCTATACAACAAAAATCACTCAAATCCCTTCACGGGCGTCACTCCTCATACTTCTGATGAAGCAGAAGAGTCAACGAATATTGTCTACAATTTCTCTTCTTCGTCTGAAGAAATGTACCCGACTAGGTCTAATCAGATATCAGCAGGTAGACTGGTGAATTCTTCAGTTGTTGCATTACCACTTAATGTCACGAGGAATCGTCCAACATCAAGGGCGGCTGGATTATCAGCGCCTATTGACAGCCAATCAAAGCGAACGGCCCCCGTGAACACTTCATACTTGGTAACGACGGAGAGGTACCTGGCCAACAGGTCGAAAAACAATTCTACGGGCGGCGGTAAGAGTAAACAGACGGATAACAATGATATGCTACCACGTGATCACGTGACACGAGGCACCAATATGAAGACAGATTCAGCGCAGGCGGCAAAGAGATATAAAATTAACAGTGAAGGAGAACTAATATCTGTGGACGACAGCAATCTGGACGAAGTTCCAATCAGAGATGGCGCTACTGTTGGGAAGTTACTGGGTGCTGAGGGTGGTGATTCGTCAGGTGCTGAGTACAACATCTTCCATCATGACGAGTCCTCAGTGAAGGCCTTCAGGGATAAGATTGCTCTCTTTGAACTCCAGTTCTCAAGTGTACGTATTATAATTGATTGTTTGTTTTAATTGTGCTTCAGATTTGTTCTTCTATATTTACATGTTGAATATTATCCAGTGACGTCGGTCTTTTACTCCAAGTGCTCCACAAAGAGAGCAGAAACAATTGTTAGTGTCAGGAAGGACATCCGGCTGTCCAGCTTTCCTTCAGTGAAATTCATGCTGTCATGTGTTATTCTGTATGGGTGTGCTTGTTAGCTTCCCGTCCTTATTATACATAGAAACATGTTGTTAACGTATAATCCATTTTAAAATGGACAGTATCATTCTTGTCAATAGTGATAATGATTCAACTGTGTCTTTCCTTTGAAACTTGGCCCTAATCAGTCAGATGTTACAGTCACGAGAACGGAGTGCACGAGTCCTTCCAAAGTCACGAGAACGGAGTGCACGAGTCCTTTCAAAGTCACGAGAACGGAGTGCACGAGTCCTTTCAAAGTCACGAGTCATGCACAAAGTCATGAGTGCAAAGTCCTGGACAAGTCCATACACTTGTTTCAAGGGTGAACAGCATC
The DNA here is from genome assembly GCA_034694885.1 of Buchholzia appendiculata. Classification (NCBI taxonomy): domain Eukaryota; kingdom Metazoa; phylum Annelida; class Clitellata; order Enchytraeida; family Enchytraeidae; genus Buchholzia; species Buchholzia appendiculata. The sequence goes on along the minus strand of JAQFYQ010001414.1, from coordinate 3,229 downwards.
TGAATTAGATGCCACACTTTCGCATTGTGTACTTGTGAGTCAGTGTAGCCTTCGACCGCGTGACATTTCTTAACAAAGAATCTTCCTTGTTTAATGTATTCAGTGAATGCTTGCAGGTTGTAATATAATACTAAATATATCTGACTAATGATTAATGTTATTATTATTTAAATTGAAAATTATGATAACTGGTATTTAGTTTTTTTTTACTTAACCTAAAGTTGAATCATATTTTAAGTTTGATATTTAATAAGTGAAGTGCGTGGCAGCCTCGCCCTCTGAAAGTACAACGTATTGAAATAATAAATATGTATTTATTTAAATGGTTTTTAAAACTGCAGTTAAAGACAAAACCAAACGATGGATCAGCGTCTCTCCAGAAAGAGAGAACCAATGCTACGTCATCGCTACCACGCTCTCGAGTTAAACCTCTAGCAGCCAGTGACGTTAACTCTGTTCAGCCAAATGTCTTTCAGAGTCATCACCACACAGCAGGGTCATCGGTTTCTGAGGTACAGAACTCATCAAACGTGGAAAGAGTCACAGAGGTGCGGCGGAATGTCACTGCTGAGTCTGAGGTAGGCAGCGACTGACATGTCTGAGCTTTTACTCGGTGATTAAATGATGGGTTGACATTGTGGCAGTCCCTGATACACGTCCTGAGAACACGGAAGTCGCGCCACTGCTCGAGCTCCGGTCTATCTGCCATAAAGTTCACTATTCAAATTTTTCATTTTGTGTTTAGTATTAAGATATTGTAACGTTTTGGCGTCTTTAAGATAGAAGATACGTTAGATCACCCATGGCGCTGATCACCCACCACAGTCCTTACGCAGAGTAAGGTTCGCCTTCCCGGGGCCAGTTCTGTAGGTTAACACGCTCGTTTACTACTTAGCCTTTTTCAGCTAATCACAATTACGACAACTCTGAAGAGGTGGAAATAAAGGGCAGGGGAGGCCGGGTCGCCCTCCGCTTGAAAATAAGCCAATCATTCATTGTTTTTTAAATAATTTAAACAAATAAGAATATACTTTGAGTTCTCTTTCACGCACTTTCTAAACTACATTCCCACTATAGCTGTATGGTGGTGGTAAAGCATACTCAAAAATTACTCAATTATGCTTACCGATAACAGAGTCCGGTCTGGGAAGTGAACCCTTGACCTGCTACACACTAGGCGAGTGCTCAACTAACTGTTCTGCCTCTCTCTCTTCAAATGAAGTTGTGTTTGCAATATCTATGTGGCTTTCAAAAAGAACACCAGGCGTATATGTTGTAGGCTAGTTAGTTGTTGATACAGTAGAAAGTCAAACTGACGCCATGACACTTATAGACGTCAGTGAATATATTTGTTCTTGAACTCTATTTTCTGCTAAACGTGTTTACAATATTTTTACATATATAATTGGAAGGAGATTGATAGTTTATTAGTATAAAGTATTAAACATTGCTGCTATACTATAGTATCATGTTGTGTATCACGAAATAATATATGAATGCGTATTATACTGATATTTGAATGATTTCTTTAATTTTTCAGATGCATTTAGTGGACTCTAATCATTTAGTAAATAAAGATGAAACGTCGGAAGCTGCGCTGACTGCAAAATCGAGGAAAGTAATAATTGATACCGCTTCGAATTCTACTCAGAAAAAAGTTCCATTAGATACGACATCTACTCAAATTCGTGAAGATATCAACGTCATCCACGCTAAAGACGCGAGTGACAAACTTACGGATTTTAAACAAACAACTACGGCAGCCGACAATGAAAAGCTGGTGAAATTAGAAAGAACAATTGCAGAATTACAGGAAAAGTTGCACCATTCAGAAATGTTGATTCTAGAAAGACAGAACGTTGAGGAACGAATAAGATCTGTCGAAGAAAGACTGAATGAGAAGTTGCCGAGCTATTCATCGACGAGAAACTTAGCCGATAGATCTGAAGATTCTGTTGAAAGCATGGCTGCGAGAAATAGTGAAACTGTTTATCAACTGGAACACAGAAACCTTGTCACTAAAGTAAGTGGTAGTTCATATTATAATAATTTCATGTATAGTTAATTAATATAATTTATTCAGTGAAGCTTTGTGTTAGCTAAGCACACTGCTTGATTTTATTACAAATAATTCAAGACTTTTCAAATTGTCTTTTGTGTTTGCCACTGTTTGGTATTTTAATTTAAACACAATACTGAAACTGATTACGTTCATCCCAGAACAAAGTTATGAAAGAAAAATGTCTGCATTTTCAACAAACCGATAAGTTACACAAATTTTGTAAGATAATATATTATACGTTTATTCGTCAAAAATGACAGATTGAATACAATAATAACAGCTGAAATATTTGTCTTTTTGCTGTTGGTCAAAATGCCAGTATTTGTAGTTTAATTGAACACTCATTTGCTGCGCACAATTATTGTAGTATGAAGATTTGATCCAGTTGGCTCATCGAGTTCAGTTGTCCATTTCTCCTCTCAAAGCTCGCATCTCCAGACTGAGTCGCAAGTGCCAGTCCAAGGTTTGATGCTTTCATCGCTCAGGCTATAACCTATAGCAGTACACGTAACATTACATAACATTCTGCAAATATAATATAAGATGAAATTACACACACATTTTAGACATAGATCATTATTATTTTAATGCAATTTGGAATTTACTTCGATACATACCTGTTCACTGATTGTCCACTTTACATACACGTACTGAAAAAGATGAGCAGTGAAATTGGTGGTAGGAAGGGCTTCCTACTTGTAAAATATTACTTTCCTTACTTTGTAGAACTAAGCTTAAGATTGCATAACAGTTAGAGTTTCTAATAAATGTCAGCGTTTTAATCCCAGACAGACATTGGGACTGCACTCGCTTCATCGACACCAGTATCGGCGCTTGATGCCTATGACAAGGAACGCGTCCAGTGGTATTGGTTTTACAATAGAGTCACCGTTTCCTTCAGTTGATCGACAATGCGAGCATCTAGACTGTTGGCAACAGGAAGGCATCCAGTTGTACAACTTGCTTCAATACAAACCCAAAATACCACATGTACTGCAGAGTTTAAACAGTGACACTGCAGAGCCTGCCATAATAGTTTACAATTTAATTTAATTATCGTTTTTTTCTTTTAGTTAGTTCATAGTGCTTTTTGTTGTTGCTTATTTTAGTTTGTGATTTCTGTCTCTTTTGGCGAATAAAGATATATATAAGATAAGGGGCCTACTA
>JAQFYQ010001413.1:0-13350 GCA_034694885.1 Buchholzia appendiculata | reverse complement strand
TAGTAATACGCAAGACATATAACCATCGCCAGGACCTGTCTTCGGACAGAGCACTGTCATCATCATCATCATCATATATATTTTAATTGAACATTCTTTCAAATCGAAGAGAACAAAATCCTGGTATCGCTCTGGGATGCTGAAATTGTGATCGACAGGATTTGGCGCAAGCTGATTTCTTCCACCTACCACGTTGTTCTTGACTTGACGATGTCTCCTAAGAACACGACTTAAGGAACTTCGTTTTGGAAGCGCCATCTGAACGTGGTCGCCGATGTTGACAAGAACAGCTCCTGGTGATGCCGATGGAGTTGCAAGCGTCTCTTCCATGTATTCTTTCATCTTTCCGATCGCTTGTCGAGCTTTAGCTGTTGAATAACATCTGTTATTCAAACTCAAAAAACAAGCTTATTGAAGCCAACATTCGCATATCTACTCCCAACAACATCTGTTCTACTTGTCTTCAGAGTAGCTTTGCACTTGAACATCTGCAATTTGGAGCATCTCCATAAAGTCTGTCCCATGTTGTTTTCCTTGTATCGCCAAAATTCATAGTTTTTGTAAATGAGCAAGACCAAAGCTCTCTTTGTAAGACCAAACTTTAATTCTACATCCATGTTCTAAGGCTTCAATCAACGCAAAGATATTTCTAAAATCTTAGATGCGAGAATTATGCATGGAATCAATGTACTTTTATTCCAATGTACTTTGACACCGTAGGACTACACTATGGCCGCAATTCAGAGGGAGGGGGTGGGTTCGGTAACCCCCTCGAATTTTTTTTATTTCACTTGAAACCTCTTCTACCCTACACCAACACCACCCAAAGGAGAATTTTGAACAGATGTCCAAAAAACCTTTGGAAGTCGAAACCCTACCCCCAAATTAAATTCTGGTTACGGCTCTGGCACTGATACACTGTGTGCTGTGCTTTCAATACTGTCACACGTTCAGCTACGGTACATTAAATGGCTTTGCACTCTAGTAGCTCGAGTTAGCACAGTCTCTGTAGAAGACTTACACAATGGTTAAATGAACTTTGGTCACAGTGTTTAAACTAACAGTTACATGACCTAGTTCCCTGCAAATGCTCTGTGGGGTCTAAGACCTCTCTGCTCGGTCTTAATGTGGTAATTATAATTAACCAGGATATGAATCGTCCGGATATGAATCGTCCAGATATGAATCGTCCGCAGTATAAAAAAGCGGATATGAATCGTCCGGATACCGGCGTAAGCTTCTATGTCTATTTCGTAATATAGTTACTGTATTAATATATTAATATAATAATTATATTACAATAATTATATTACTACTTTATATTACGTAATATATTACTATAGATAATATTACTTTGGTTACATCATATTACAATGCATTAAACAGCTGAAAAATTGGGTGGCGTAGTTGTATCAACGGGCAAAGTGATCTGTATTTAGAGTTTTCTGTGTAGTGATTTAATTCGTAATGTAAGCGCTTGTATCATGTTGCTAATTAAGTTTATTTTTGGTCTTAATAGAGAGTAATGTAGTTTGGTACTAAATTGGTAGGAAATTGGTTCAGACATGTGAAAACAAATCAGACTAAAATTTGATTCGTTACTGTAACTGTTGTTCATATTTGGTCTGGTCGTCCTTTTTAGGTGGTATTTTGAAATTTTAAGGTGCAGTGGCTATCCAAAGTAAAAAATAGAAATTGTGTGCAATGTTGCACTGTGGCAGTGTTGCTTCATGTGACACAATGTCATATGATAGCTATTTTGTACCATTCTGCCATTTTTCTTGCCGATTTTAAATGTATTTCGCTGGAGGAAAATTTATGGTTTTCTACATTGTTTAAAAATTTCAGACCTCTGTCTTGAAATTTGAAAGTACAATAACATCCAAAAGTGAAAAAATTCATGTTTTGGTAGTAGTGAGCTAGAGGTCTGCGCCGGCCGCGCCGCGCCGCCGCCGCCAACATCTCATGGACGCCGCCGCCGCCGAAAAAAATCGGTCGGCGCGCTGCCGCCGCCGCCGCCGCCGCCGCCGACAATTCGTCGGCGCGCCGCCGATGCCACATCGATATTTTTTTTTTGCAATAATTTCTACATAAACGTGTTAAACTATTGTTATTTGCGTCATTCAATGATAAATAGAAGTCTGTTATCTTTAATGTAAACAAAAAATAATAATGAAAGAAATTCCTTCACTTTCTGAGGTTTTTTAGCGCATTAATGACGCACGCAGACTAATACATATCCAAGGCTCTCAAATGTGCGAAGGTGAAGGTAATTTTTGTTGATCGGCGCGCCGCCGCCGAGCAAATGGGACCGGCGCGCCGCCGCCGGTCACTATCAAGTCGGCGCAGACCTCTAATTGCACAAAGATTTGTTCTAAACACATCACATCTCATGCACTACAGATCTCAGTCTGTTTGAACAGAATGCATTATCACATCTCGAAATTGCCTCAACACTGTTAACATGATGCAGATGTATTGCATGTAGAAGAGAGTACATTGTTATGATGTGCATGCCTAAAACTGTATGCATATGTTGTATATGTTCAATGCCATGATCTGTAGCACAAATGAACATAAATCAAAGGAGCATTAAGCAAATAAAGTATATTACATACAGAAAACATCATCGCTGACCATGTCAATCAAATAAATGCAGCAGAGACGCATAAACTATGCACTGTGATAAAGTAACAACAAAACGTACTTCAAATATTTAAATTCATTTGATTCAACTTGATGTACAGAAATACAAGTATCAATTACAACAAAAATTATAAATGTTAGTCCATTATAAAATGCTAAACTTAAAATGTTAACCAAACTCATTCAATAAGTTAGTTCGGTAATGTCGTCAATATCTGCCTAAATCCATCCATCAATAACCTATGATTAGACTATGAGAGAGGAAGTAAAAGCCATGCACACGTCAATGATGATGAAGAATAAGTTGCATACACACTTGGCACGGTTTACAAGTAATGCACATGCACACTGGCATACATTGTACTCTTGTATAATAAACGGTCAGCAAATACATGACTAGCACACACCAAACTAAACGACAAAATGTTCACAATATACGTTAAGCGAGTATTTTAATAACACTAGCAATGTCGCAATGTCACAACATAGACGTTATAACGAATACATGTCACCATTATTGTCTGAGTAATTAACCGATTCAATACCTATTACCACTGGCAGTGACATCACGTAGATGTAAAATGTGCGTATAAGTATATTGAAAATTTAATTTGAGGACGGCACAACAATCTGGTTTCATTATCATTACGCCTCTAAAAGCGAAGATAATTTTTACCTTCTCCACCCAATACGATCCAGAGCAAATATACATTTTCACATAGTAGTTTATTGAGTCAATTTCATATGTCGCATTCGGTCTGCCGTTTCCATTTTTTTCATGTCATTCCTCTGTATATGCTAAAACCATTTTAGTCTTTCCCTTCTCATTACACTTCTGACAGAATAACATGCATATCAATATCTATAGCAACGTGTGGTAAGAACTAAGAAGCATTGTCTTGCAAAATTACTGGATGACAATAACTGCGATTACGCAATTCAACAACTGATCAAATGAAACTAGCAGGCCAATGATTCTACAGACATATTAATTCTAACCTACTATACTTTCTCTTAACTCACAATATAATATTATGTTCAGACCAAGTACACTGTTCTAATACAATTGTTGTTGTTGCCGACTCTGGCAAGCCATCGTAAGATCAGCCTAGTCCTGATCCCCTAGTTTTCGTAAGACCTATCCAACTCTCCCAAGATTCTAATACAATTTCTCTCTTTAATCACACACATAGTGTGATTATTTGAACAAGAGGAGGGGAGAAAGCACTAAATATTTTCCCTGTAGGTTATAAGGGGAAGGTTGCTGCATCCAATTAGTTCGATTGTTTATAAAATACTACACACTTGATATTTCCACTTCAAACAAATTTCTCATTGAACAAAGAATTAACCAAATTTCTGGTAGTACTAAGTATAAATCGTTGTCAAATTTCCTCCCATCATCCCATGCTAACCGTTCAAACCAGCCACGACGTGATAATGATGATGATGACATGATGATAATGATGACATGATGATGATGATGATGATGACATGATGATGATGACGTTTACTATTATTCTTCAGTTATACTCTACACATGATTCCGATAGAGATGGCATAGACGGTTATATATGCCTATGATCAGATGTTAACACGCCAAGCAATGCTTTCACTCGCACTCAAATAAACGTAAAAAGCATTCACATTACACGCAGGTGAGCACTACAGCAATGTAATCTTTGCTCCAACTAAAACACTCAGTAACAACAAAACAAAACATGAAACGATTTGAGCTCGCATGATTACATAATTATAAGCATAAGCTATATTACATTTCATACGTTTATATTGTTCATCAAATAAATTAGCAGAAAAGCAGAACATACTATTTGTATATTCATCAGAATGAAACTACTAGCATGAAACAAATAACATAAATCACATGTATCCGTGTACAAGTATTATCACATGCAGAGCCTGGCTGATCGGTGTTGCTAAAGATAGAATATGCCTTTCTGATTAATAATATTCAATATATTAAAAAGTAAATAAAAATGTAACCTAGGTCAAATAAATAGAATCATAATTATATTAAAGATAGGCTTCAACAGAATAGTAGTAATTTAATTCCTCCCAATTTACACATAATTATAATTATAACACAATCATTTACAAGTACATTTCACCAATGTAATATAGAAGTAATATAGAAGATGGGTGGATGGGAGGAGGGAGCGGGGTCTATCGAGCTAGTCGCCCAAAGAATCATTCCTAATTATTTATATGATGACTTCATAAATAAATAACAAACAGAAGGAGGAAATATCTAGGACACAAAATTCATGACAATGCTATAATCAGTAAGCCTATTAAAATAAGTAGGTTTATTAAATAAATAGGCCTAATAAATAAGTAAGCTTATTAAATGTAAAATTATTGCAAACAACGACTGTAAACAACAAGTCGGCAACTTAAGCATAATAAATAATGATAATTAGAGCTGATTTGAATATTAACTATATTAATCTCTACAAAATTAATATAATAACGCGACTGAATAAAGTCACGATCCATGCCATCATGAACAGCATGGTAAATCTTTCGTCAGCCAATAAAAGGGATGAAATTAAGTCTGAAAGCAATAATAAATCTACTTTTATTAAGCACATTAGCTGTGTGAATCCGATTAAATTAATAAGTTCTGTTGCAACATAAGCAGTCTTCACACATTCTTCACCCAGCACTGCAAGAGTTCCACTAAGATTACAGTCCTATGCAACATGAACAACTGTTATCTGTCCTATGCAACATGAACAACTGTTATCTGTCCTATGCAACATGAAGAACTGTTATCTGTCCTATGCAACATGAACAACTGTTATCTGTCCTATGCAACATGAACAACTGTTATCTGTCCTATGCAAACTGAAGAACTGTTATCTGTCCTATGCAACATGAAGAACTGTTATCTGTCCTATGCAAACTGAAGAACTGTTATCTGTCCTATGCAACATGAAGAACCGTTATCTGTCCATGGACAGCAACAACAAACTGCGTCGTGGAAAGTGATGCCACCGATCACCTTCGAGTATGAGTACAGGTAGCATCCCGTTGCCAAACTGCATACATATAGACATTCACAGCTTACCAATGGCACTCACTACATATAAATTTCTTATCTTTTATAATTGTTCCCAATTAACAGGCTGGTCAGAGCGTTATGCTACACACAGCTTGAAATGTCAGAAATTAGGCTTGAACCCAGGACTTTCACAAGCCTATTATATAATAGGCAAGCGTATTACCACTGCACAACTCTACATGAAACTCCATGCATGTTCGCAATAAACAAATGCTACATCTTGTGCGTATGATATGTCTTTAATCTTCACACAAATTAAAAAACATTTTATTATGCTGCTTAGTTCCTTCATTAAGACTTAATTTAGATAAAGTTGATGCATTACAAACCTGTAGTTAAATAAACGAGTAAACGCACTACAAACGATACAATCTATTATCGCTGCACTACACAAAACACAACAAGTTTCATTACAATAGAGAAATGTACAGAAAATTACCAACACAAAATACAAGCAAATAGCAACGACATATACATCTCTTGTATGTCTACTTGCTAAACATGATTCAGGGCAGAAGTAGCTGTGATATCATATCAGATCCTTTCAACAGACGAGTATATAGTTCAGTCATATGAGAAGGAAATAAAAAAACAACCACAACAAACAAATAATAAATGTAAACAAACAAAATATATAAAATATTAAACATTTACTTCATAAGAAAAAACCAATACGTTTTGATTTCAATATCACTAATGAAGTAATACTACCGAGGTTAATGCAGATTGCCGACATAGAGCAGCAGGGACATCACAACGCACAAACCGAAGTTACAGCAGGACAAAGTAAAAAAAAAACAGAACACATTATTGACTTTAAATCAACAACAGCTTCAGTATAAAATATACAAAACTGAATACAAAATGTAAAAAACTGTAACTTCTGAATGTTTCAAACCAAGCGCAAGCAAATGATATAGATTCACGGTATGCACCCCCACACATGCACAAATTCCAGCGCAAGGAGTTTGCGCCATGCGCAGACGCCGCAGAGACATAACTCAACCCCCATGAAATAATTTACAGGGGATAGAATTTCACATGCACACAATTGTGCAACGGGGAAAGAACTTCTTCCGTAATGAAAATCGCTAAATTTACTACCAATAAATACATAAAGTAATATATACACCATAATGCACATAAAGATATTACAAATAGATGACAAAAACACAACTGAATTAAACAGCAATAATTATTCAAACACACAAAATAAAAGAAATAATTCTTCATCAAGCAACATACCAAACTGTGGTAAGCTACTTACTATTCTATTAACACAGTGGAACGCAGCGTATAATTGCAACGTTCTCTCCGTTGTTTATCTCCGTTGTTATTCTGTTTTTTTTTCTTAACTCTAATAATTGTACACACACTCCATTGAATAAGAAATTACCTTAGTAAGACAACATAGGAGAAAATATTTGACTCATAAATAACAGACTATTTATTGAGGCATGCTTAGTTGCTATGATTGAAAAGATTAGTTCAATGATTAAGCATCAATTAAAAGCAGCAAATGCATTCTAATTAAATGACACTGCAGATATTACTTACTATGCGTAATAGTCGTAATAGTTCAATATCCACACTGCAGAAATGCAAACAATTGCACAAGCCTGCACAAATAAGTAACATGCAGCAATATCACTGAACCATGATCCTGTGTCAAGCCTCAATAATGTTGAGACCTTGGTTAATCGACTGTAATGCAAGTTTTAACAAGTGCATTCTAACAGTACTGACATTGAATGTAAAAACATCAGTGACTCACTGAATAGTGAAACTCTATCTTTAACCATTACAGTTTGAGCCCTTATACTAGTACAAATAATAGAAATATTTCCGTCTACTTATCTGACAGATATATTATTGCACAATCTAAGACAAGATCTAAACACACTAGTGACACATTCCAAACATTTCAGCTAAATATATAGATATAAATCACATCAATTACATGAATCACCGCATTGAAGTGACTAGATTTAGTTCTCACATAAGAGTTGATAAATGATAAATACGATCAGATTCAGCACCGGACCACCATTATCAGTATGTGCACACACAGGAACACGCACATGCACGCACACATACAGATGCACATACAAGCATACTGCTACACACACTTGGCATCCAATGTACAGTATAACGATGTCAAATAGTACATCTATTCAATTTCTACATCTACTTCTCCTTTTTTACGGAATATTTCCCAAACTGTCACAGTCCATAGTTGAACAAAAATTGTTTGCAAAATAAACTAAAACTCTAAATCTACAAATTAGACAACAAAAGGACACAACAAAACAAATTCTTGTAACTAAGAAATGTCGGTTTATATCCCAGCAAAAAAAGTTTAAATTCTTACAGCACATCATACTTTTAAACATAATCTGTAATTGTTTAAAGATATATTACTTTAAAAGTTAATCATCATCCTATAATCATTCAATGTCTCAGTTTCCTCGTCAGCAAAGGTTAGGCATTTTCCAATAATTATTTGGTGAAAGAAGGATGAGGGGTGGAATCAAATACATGTTCCAAAACTCAATGCTTTGAGCATTGAAATGAGCAGACAGGGAAGAAGAGAAAGGAGGAAATAACACAAAAATAACTTACATGTAGAAACTTGACTCCATTATGTCAGACAGCAAATTAATCAGCTAACATTAATAACACAGGGGCTCACTCGAAACTCAACTGTCCATGATCGCACACAGCTGCACTCAACCAGCAGGGGAGCAATACAATGACAGCGGAAAATGTAAACAAGAGCAAACTGAATTCAATCCACACACGATCGGCGATAAATGTAAGTTATCATTCACATAAAATGCCTCCACACATAAAATAATATAGCATATATCTCATCTTAACGTGAAATACAGTTCACTACTTCGCAAGCAAACAATACAGCGACGTAACTGCATAACTGTTTACTGAAAGGGGGATACAGAGCAGAATCAAAATGATATTTTTATTAGGATCTTCTGACATGGTACTTCGATAGAATTCAGAAATGTTAAACTAAACCTCACAGCAGTCATGCAAACAATGCAAGGACCAGCAGACCAGCTACATATTAACTCATGGTAATATAAACTAGATATGTAACTCCAGCTACCCCAATAACTACGCAATAAATAGAAAACTTGTCCATGATAAGGAAAGTAAGTAATAGTAATATTAAAAGTAATTAAATTAATATATTTATTTAAAAGATGTTGCTGACCCAGTGTAAAACAACAGGTCAACAACACATTTGGGCTGTATTAGTTACCATCTAGACTGACAGCAGGAAATCAGACAAGTAACTTTCTCATCTTAGGTCAAGGCTGAAGCATTCAGTCTGGTCATAATTTTTACCGTAAGCTAAAGACAAATCTCTTCTTTTCTCTGTCACCAGTACATTAAAAAGACCACCGTCTAGTCTTCGTACTAGACAAACCAACAGTTGCTTTCATCTGTGCACTACACCATCAGATCTCTTTCTTTAGTAATGCTGAAGATAATGCCGAACCCTAGCAGACCTTGGCGGCACACTACTGACCGCTGACTAGATAGGGAGTACAAGAGAAGAGCAAAGAGATGACACAGCGGTCAACTGCAGAACCTGCCAAATAATCCCACTAATAATCTACAGCGAGCAATCATCCTAGATATTTAAACACAGACGAACGATCATCAGACATTTCACAGACATCACAACTAAAGCAGAAGACATTTGCGGATCGGTCGAGCGGGGGCTTGAGGCTGTAGTACGGCGCGCACTGATTCGTCAAAAACCTACACAAACAAGAAAAAATAAGTAATGTAATCTATTTGCATGAAAAAGAAACAACACAACTACTTCGCAAATAACAAAGGCCCTCATTACAAATCTACTTTATGATAAACAGTAGGCATATAATACAAGCAAATAGGCATGATAAAAACTGAAAATGTCATATCAATTAAACGGAAAAAAATTTCTTTGCAAGAAATTACTGCTTAGATTTAACAAGCAACAGCAGAAAACCGAACATTTTATGGTTCCTTATCATTGCTGTCAAGTATGTTTTCCAGCTACCATGCGCTACTACAAACACTAATGCATTTCTCCATGAAGAATAAGAGAGATTTCTGCTAGAGTCCAGCAGAAAGTCGTATCACACTGTTATCAAGGGTAATGAAGCCGTAATGAGCTCTCAGGAGCGAAAGTTAAAGTCCATACCCGTGCTCGGCACAGACGTCTTGCAAAAGCGAATAGAACACTCCAAACGAGTGATGATAATGAATAACACACAACTTTATGACTGGATGCCCTTCCTGAAACCAACATTACAAGAATTCTGTGAGTCTATTGTAATGCACAGCATCAGAGAACTTTAGCAGCACACAATACTATCTACTATTTCATTTTAAAACATGCAGCAACAAATCACAGTGCTCTGTCGAACCTGTTTAAGGCCTCGTTGGGTTAACGCCGAGCACTCTAAGTATTTGAGGGCGCGAATCTTGGAAGCGACTTTCATTCCTTGCTCTCTCTTGATGGGAGATAAGTTATTGGCAGCCAGCTGATTTAGTACATCCTTGTCTTCCCTTAGATCAATCTTAGTTCCTGCAATAGATAATACACAGCTCATTCATAAACTGCAATAGGTAAATTATCTTGCATAAATAGAATATATATAGATTATATAGCATATATAGACGACAACATCATAATATTTATAACTCATTACAGACAATGGTGTGCATGTAGCACACAGTCGATAAGAAAAGCAATACTAGATACTGTTTGGAGTCATGAAATATTTATACTAAAATTGTAGAGATCGAGGAAGGACATAAAATACTTTAAAATTACCCAACATACCTGTTTCTAGGATATCAGTGGATAGATAACGCAATTAAGATACACGAGGTTCAACTTCAACACAATTGGTTAATTTAATTAATTATGCAACGTAATACAAGTATACTATTGAATTATAAAATTATAAAATGTCTGCCTTCTAGCCTATACCAAACACTTTAAAATATTTCACAAATTATTTACAACATAAAAGCTGAGAACTAATCGTTATAAGTGTAAACAATGAAGATAAACTGTTAATATGTGTGACTTAAATCCCCAGCATTATATCAGTCATGTAAGTGTGCATGTCACAAAGTAAAGTCATTTATTTTAAAGATGGATTACACATAGATTAAAGATCGACTAGAAACCAAACATAGTGATCGACAGCTATTTGAGATTCAGATAAGTGAGACAGATTAACGCGAGATAGATATAAATTTAGTGAGAGACAGATTAGTGAGAGACAGATTAGTGAGAGACAGGTTAGTGAGAGACAGATTAGTGAGAGACAAATTAGTGGCAGACAAATTAGTGACAGACTAGAGAGATGACACAAACACTGGTCAAACTTACCGACAAGCAGAATGGCAGCATCCGGACAGTGGTGCTTAATTTCTGGATACCATTTCGTATTGATGTTCTCAAAGGATGATGGACTAACAACGCTGAAGCATATTAGGAATACGTCAGTCTGAAATACATCAATAAACGGAAATACTTCAACCTAACTAACCATCAGATAAATAAGATACGACCAAAGAACCGAATTCTGAATATGTTTCTATTCAAATAAACATGATAAAAACACCCAGTGTAACAGCTGTGAGGTAGCAAATCCAAGATGGATTTATCCTCATATATAAACAAAACCGCAAAGCTCATTTACATCAAATCTCAATTTACCTAAAGTTACACTTTAACTTACAATATACTGATTCCACTTTTATGCAAACTTTCTCGTTTATTTGCATAGCCACAGCCCCTTTAGTGCCACCTCAAGCACCCAGCTCCCAAAGTTAAGAAGCCTACAATTTAAAGGGAAGTTAGTTAAGTTAAATTCATTGATTTAGGTTGCAAACATCATTAATAATGCATATAGAAATCATAACTATTAAAACAGAAATCACAACTATTCAATTTATTAACTTATTGAAAGTGCACCTCACAGGCTCATAGTGACCTTACAGTCAGACAGTAAAAAGTGCAGTCATCAGCCAGGTAGAAGGCCGTCATCCAGCTGATCTAATGAACACGATTAAAGAATGCACGATATTGTCAGAGTAATTGAAAAAATGCACGTTGAACAGAAGACCACACTGCTGTCAAATTGCTTCCACAGAATGATAAAGAAATAACATTTTCAACAGCTTTCAACAGCCAGTCTTGCCTCGCTCGCTCGTCAGTGTCCATTGCTTAGCATAGTCATCATAGATGCAATGATTTCTGTCACTTACTCAAATTATAAATTAAATGCACATATTTAGACAAGAAACCTGAGGATATGATAATGGTCGTAATCGGTCGTAATCTTCCTGACCAGCTGTGTCCCACAGACCAAGGTTTACAGCCACGCCGTCGACCATCATAGAACTTGTGTAGTTGTCAAAACTGTCAACCAATCAGCAACAAGAAAGCATTATTGAGTTTGAAATTTTCAAGCATCATTCGTTCGATACATTAATCTCACTATCTAGTATCTACCTACTTCATCGACATCAACAATTTTTACTTAAATACAGCAGTACAGGCATTGTAAACAGCATAAACCATGCACCGACGGAACGGAACATATCAAGCAAGTCCACAGTAACAACGCATAGCACAGACAAAAGACAAAGAACAATTGGAACAATGGTTAATATTAGTGAAATTTTACTCGACACAAACATGAATTTTGTACAGAAAAGGTATTGCCTCCATTTTGCCTATAAAGTCTGCCCCCAGACATAGGTACTTTCAGAAAGGCCTCCTAACAGTCATCTAACAATTGTATAAATTCTCAACAGACTTAAACAATCAGCTATGGGTCCAAATAAAATACCTGCATGTCTAATAAGACAGGACACCCAAAACTTTGCACAAGCAACGAAAATCTCATCCAACTTTTTTCTTTCCAAATGATCTGGCTCCACGCTCTAAACAGCAGCTGTTATTAGTCTACACCACAGATAGTGTCATGATACAATATGTCATAATTTCACGATGTCATAGACATCATGTCTGCAGATGCCATAACATCGGAACTTCAGAAGAACTTGATCAAGTTACTTACACAGTCGGGACATATTCGCCGGGAAAGCTGTCCGTTGTGTATGAAATAAGCATGCATGTCTTGCCCACTGTACCATCCCCAACCACGACACATTTGATCGGTCGACCTTGCGCCATTATCTTCTAACAATCACTCGTATGCAATCTGTATCAAAACAAGTTACATTACATCATGTCGCCAAATCACATGACAACTTCTAGTTAGATATTCCATAAGAGCGAATAAAAACGTACAGGCTAGAATTGCCACAACCTCAATTCAAATAAAATCATATAGAGGTGTCAATCACGAGTGAAATGTTAGTAATTTAGAGTGACAGGGCTCTATCGGAAAAAAATTATATGTTGAAACCGAGAAGTCATTGATTATAATCAGTGTTGCCAGTTCCGCGGTATTCCCGCCCAATTGGGCTACTTTTTGAGTCGAATTGCGGTTTTTTTTCGGTGGTTGCGGGTTGCGGTTTTTTGGGCTACTTTTTGACTTTTGTTGCGGTTTTTTGGG